>CP106726.1:13060842-13166260 GCA_025506655.1 Gossypium rotundifolium
TTAGGTTAATTTTAAAGCTTATTAAAGAAACCGCGAGATTCATTAGTGTGCTGCAGAAGAGCGTAAAATAAGGTGTGGGTCCTAACTCTAAGACTTGAATGTTGATAATGATTTTAATGATATAAATGATGGTTTCACTTGCTGATCGGGCTTGGCTAATTAGCTAAGTAATTAAATTTGTAAGTGGTCGAATCAGGTATGTTTCAAGTCCTAACTATTTGGCATGATAGCAATGTTCCTAGTTTGGCTGAATGATTGACGTTGTCATGATTGTTTGGTTAGTTTGATGTTTGATTGGTTGTATGTATAGCATGTTTTTGAATGAAAATAAGGGCTATACGTGATATATTCGTACAATTGATTTGCTATGAAATGTTTGAAAGACTTTATACATGCGCACAGAAAAGTTGTAAATGTACATGAAATTATGATTTGTTAAATGATACCACATTGATGGTAAATTGAAAGTTGGATCAATGATCCTACTCACTGAATGTATTTGATAATTCGAGGGCATTTTGAACATGCCAATAAATTGTGAAAGTATTGAATTATGACTATGTATGAGATTGTATGACATTGATTAGAATTAGATTTTGTTCAACCTATAAATATATATAGTCGAAACTCTTCTTGTATTATTTGAATTCGACATTAGTGAACTTTCTTCTCCTCTACCCATTGTTTTTTTTCCCGAAAGAGTTTCCACGTAAGATCTGTGTGTTCTTTTTTTTTCTTTGCGATTTTTTTACGTTACCATTATTAATGTTCAGCTTTTAACATATTCTAATGAGTTTGAATCAATTTTGTTCAAAATAGACAAGAACTATCTAAACTACACTTAAATTACTTAGACTAATCTAGAATTGAAGCAGTACATACCAACCCGTATTACCAATATAATACCAGAGAGAATCGTGATAAGCTGGACAATGCATATGTTTATATAATAATGATCCTAAGCTGGACCATGCATATATAGTTTTCTAAGTAAATTCCTAGAATCCATTAAGTATATACGCAATACGCTCTGTCTCTTCCTTTCTCGGATCTCCATGTGCTGTGCTGACATTTCTTTTTCCATTCAATTATCTTATACAACATCTTACCCGTACGGTGGGCAAAATAAGGACGATGCCATGGGAGCTGGTAGGGGTCAGGTCAGGCCACCCTAAAACTAAAAAAATATCACTTTGATCCTTTAAAGTTTATAAAAAAATTTGTAAATAATTAAATTATATTTTAACTCTTTAAAATAGTAAAAAAATTAATTTAATCTTTGAAAACATATAAAAATATAAGTTAATACAATAACAAAATTATATTTTAGTTTTCAATTTCGCATATAAACATAGTACAAATCTTTTGAATATATAAAAAATAAAGTTTAAAAAGTTTAATAAACTCAATTCAAATCCAATCCAATCGAATGGGATAATGTAGGTTACTGTTTGGGTACCTAAAAATGATATAAAACCAATCCTCATATGCACATTTTGCATATAAACATAGTACAAATCTTTTGAATATATAAAAAATAAGTTTTAAAAAGTTAAATAAACTCGAATTCAAATCCAATTCAATCGAATGGGATAACATAGATTACAGTTTTGGTACCTAAAATTGATATAAAACCGACGAAGAAAACATACCGTAATTGAAGTTATAATTGCTAATTAACATGACATTATTGCTGACAGTCGTGTCATTTTAGATTCACATAATAGTACAAGGAGCTGGAGAAGGATCAGCAACCACTCTGTAACATTCAAACTGTGGCGGTTGTTGACAGTATATAATTTGAGGAGGCGGTGTCGGTGGAGCTGGTGGTTGGGGTGGTGATGGTTCTTTTACTTCTTCAACTATTTCAATGGTTGCATGGCAAAGCTTCTTCCTCAATGCCTCAGCCAAGCATGCTACATCCACCCCTTCACCTAATATCATTAGCTTGTCCTTTTCTGGTCCATGTAAGGCCACCGAATTAACCCCTGAGAATCCATTGCATGAATTAAAACCATCAACCAATTGTTTCATTAAATATGTTTTTATTTGATTGAATCAATTAAGATTACTAATAGTAAACATACCATATGCAACAGCAGCAACCTGTAAAGCTTCTGTTCGGCATTTGCTGCAATGCATTGAAACTTTAATAACTATCTTTTGCTGCACATTTGAAACAAATTAAACATCAGGTTTCTGAAAATTTAATACACAATCCATAAATTACTAGAAATATGTAGGCATTCCTATATGAAGACCCTAAAATGTTATTTTTCATTGAAAAAAGTGAAATATATAAGAATATAAATTGCTATATTACTATACTATACCTTCATATTCTCTGGCACCGAAAAGAATGTTGCTTTTAGGCAATTAGGCTTTTTACAATAGCTGATTCCTGCAGAATAAAAGCAGTCATCACTTACTATTTATATAATGTAGTTAGATACAAGGATCAATAGGTATAATTCCAAATTTAGTCCTCAATGCTTACATCTTTATGTCAATTTGACCTTTATTCTTATTTTGAGCTTGACCATTATTCTTTTAAAGAAGTCAAATTTCTTCTCTTCTTTTTAACAAAAGTGAAAACTAAAATATTAATTTTTAAAATTCAAAATTATAAAAATATTCAAACAAATAAAAATTTTAAATATATATAAATCCGAAAAAAATAGCATGAAGTACACTTGGATTGCCTTTTAGGTTATCATACCTAAAAATTTAAGGTTTTTAGTCAATATCTCCATTCAAAAAATAGTAATAATTTGACTCATTTTGAAAGAAGGACCGATTTAACTAAAAAAGAATAATGACCAAATTGATAAAAAAAAGTAAACATTAATGACTAACTTTGTTATTATCCAGAAATAATAAATTAATTTTAGTTTTAATGCAAGTTTAAGGATTAAGTTAATGGTGATCCATAAATTGCGGGTTCAACGCCAATAGCTTAGCCTATCAAACCAATGGGAAACGAATATTAAGAAGATTTTATACGCACATGATTGAAATCAAAGTACTTCAAACAAACAATTTATATGGGTCCATTTTCATTGTTTAGCTCAACGACTTGCAGAAAAATGTGGTTTTGGAGACTTTGGGGTTGGATTTAACGTAATCATCTTAGTCGATGCTTAACCTCAGCAATGATGCAACTTTTTCTGCACCTTATGTAATGTTTTTCTTTAGGTTTTACGAGTAAATTTAATCCAAATATCAAGAAGAGATCTTTTTTAGCTGAAAATGGAAAAGATTTCAAAGTAATGATTAATGCCAACAATAAAAAATCGAATTGGTGTCAAATCAGTTTAATTAGACCTATCAGACCATCAATTTTTAGTTCGATTAGTTTGATTTTAATTAAATAAATTATTAAAAATTATAAAATCGATTCGACTGGTATTAAACAATTCACTCAAAAATCGATTCAATACCTTTATCTTTATTGATATATTGGTCGGTATGATCCGATTCCACCAACCCTGATGTTATTTGGTATATATTATTTTATGGATAGTTTTAATTGAGCCATTTGAAAAAATTTGATCTCTATTTTTTTTTTTTTCATTGATATGTATAATATATAGAGAGAGGGGTTCATCTAGAGGGACTTGTGGAGGCCTTAACCTCCCTTAAAATGGAAAATTGTCTATTTAAGTTTTTTAGAAATTTTAAAATTTTAAATTAATAGAAGTAAAATTTGAGGATTAGAGTTGGTAATATGCCATGCAAATTCATGAGATTCATTGTATAATGGAAGGTACATATGGATCACACAGTTCACAATGCATTTTAATTTGATTAATTTAGTTGCTTTTGATTTTGTCAAACTCTATTCTAGTAATTGGAATAGAAAAGAAAATTAATACTAAAAGTCTTACATTAATATTATCAAGATTCAAGAACTATAAAGTATGTACAAGATTGAATTTTGATCGATGTATGATTTTGATTCGTATAATTATAGATATGAAACTTTAATTATAATTTAAATGTGTATATGATTCTTTGATTTTGATTCAACTATAAACACTGAAAGAAATAAATACATCGATTTATTTTTATTGAATAAATATAATTATTTGTGTATGTAGTATGTTAAGGTAAAATGATGTTATATTGATAATTGTGTTAGTGATTTGTAAAAAATGAATCAAATTAACATATATAAAATTGCACAAAATCAAAATTCATGTATAACATTGCACATTGGACAAAAGTTCATGCGTAGCTTTAAACATTATCCCTCAATTTATTTTGGCCTCCATTTACTTTTTTTTTTTTTTTTGCCTCTTTTTGCCTTTAAACTTGCATTGTTTGTCAAAACACCTTAAAATATATAAAAAAAATAACGTTTGTTAACTTTGCTAACATGGCATGTACATTTGACTCGATTAAAAAAAATTCAAATTAAATTCAGTTGCTAAAATAGGATTTGTCGACTCAACTAACTCAAAAAATTTTAACTCGATTCGATCAAATATTCACCCTAGTCTATTCTACGTTTGATGATTGATTAATTAATGATTACTGGAATAGAAAAAAAAAGTCATACCGAAACCAAATTTGACATTATTTAGTCAATACTAAAAGTCTTACATTAATATTATCAAGATTCAATACCTAAGTGTGCACATTATTTTCTATATTAAATTTAAGGGTTAAATATCAAAATTATATATGAATTTTAGTCTAATGTGCAATTTGATGTATGAATCTTAATTTGGTACAATTATACATATGAAACTTTAATTACAATTCAAATGCGTACATGAAATTTTTATTTTGGTTCAACTGCATACTTGAAGAAATAAATATGTCAATTTATTTTTATATGGAATAAATATAATTATTTGTGTATGTAGTATGTTAAGGTAAAATGATGTTATATTGATAATTTGTGTTAGTGGTTTGTGAAAATTGAATCAAATTAACATTTAATGTATAAAATTACACAAAATTAAAATGCATGTATAGCATTGCACTTTGGACCAAAGTTCATGTGTAGCTTTGAACATTACCCCTAATTTTATTTTGGTACAACTATCATAAAAAGGCATAATGACTTATTTAGCCCTCCAACTTTACAAAAAAAAGTCATTTTAGACCTCTCTTTTTTTTGTCTCTTTTGGCCCTTAAACTTGTGTTATTTGTCAAAACACCTCAAAATATATAGAAAAAATAATGTTTGTTAATTTTACTGACGTGACATACAAGTGGATTCCATGCCAACCAATTATTTTTTAAAATTTTGAAAAATATAAAATCATTTACTAATTTTAAAAATTATTAAAAAAATATAAAAAATATTTTTTGAATAAGTTTTAACTCTTAAAATATTAATTATTTGTTAATATTGCATACATGTGAATTGCATGAATTCCAAGTTAATAAAGTTAACAGACATTAAATTTTCCATCCATTTTGAAGTGATTTAACAAACAATATAAGCTCAATGGCAAAAAGAGGTGAAAAATAAAATAGAGTGTTAAATAAGTGATTATGCCTAAAAATAAATTAAACAAAAATCCATTGTAACTGTTGAGTTCTATGGCAGCGAACTCAATGGAGTGAGTTATAGTCAAGGGCGAAGCCAAGGGGGCTGGCATGGGCCTCATGTAAAATTACTATTTAGACCCTTAAAATTTTTTAAAAAATTTAAATTAGTAAAGGTAAAATTACACTTTGGCCCCCTAAAATTATAAAAATTCTATTTAATCATTTATAAATTATAAAGATATAAACTATAAAAATTTAAAATTTCATTCGGCCCCCCTAAAAAATTGTCCTGGCTTCGCCCCTGGTTATAGTGATCCTGCTACTGTGAAAAAATATGCTAGACATGCTCAAGTGGGTGAAATTTTTGAATTAAATCGTGCTACTTTGAAATCCGAGGGTGTTTTTCATAGCAGTCTGAAGGGTTGGTTTACTTTTGGGCATGCTTAGTTTGCGTTGCTTTTCTTCTTCGAACACATTTGGCATGGTGCTAGAACCCTGTTCAGAGATGTTTTTGTCGGTATCGATCCAGATTTGGATGCTCAAGTGGAATTTGGAGCATTCCAAAAATTTAGAGATCCTACTACAATAAGACAAGTAGTCTGATGCAAGATTGCTCTGTTAACTTAGATCTTCGGTGATCACGAGTTCTTTTCTTTTTCCAATTTTTTTACGCGTATTAGATGAATTTTGTGACATGGAAATTTTAACTTATTGATTGGTTCCATTCGATTCCAACAACCATGATGTTAATTGGTAAATATTATTTTTTGGATAGGTTTTAATTCAACTATTTGCAAAAGTTTGATCAAAATTTTATTAGTTAAAATTGAAATTTTTTATAAAGTTTGAGGATGACAGTCGGCAATATGCCATCCAAATGCATTGTAATTTGATTAATTTAGTTGCTTTTGATTTTGTCAAACTCTACGTTTGATAATTAATGGAATAGAAAAGAAAGTCATACCGACACCAAATTTGACATTATTTAGTCAATACTAAAAGTCTTACATTAATATTATTATCAATATTCAAGACTTAAGTGTGTACATGATTTTATTTTCTATATTAAATTAATAAGTTAAATATTAAATTTATACGTGAATTTTGACTTAATGTGTAATTTAATTTACTTAATTTTAATTTGGTATAATTATACATATGAAATTTTAATTACAATTCAATGCGTACATAATATTTTTATTTTGATTCAACTATACACACTTGAAGAAATAAATACATCAATTTTTATATTGAATAAATATAATTATTTTCGTGTATGCAATATGTTGACGTAAAATGATGTTATATTGATAATTGTGTTAGTGATTTGCGAAAATTCATATATAGCATTACACATCGGACCAAATCTCATGTGTACCTTTGAACATTATCCCTAAATTTATTTTGGTATAACTATTATAAAAAAAGTATAATGACTTATTTGGCCCTCTAACTTTATAAAAAAGTCATCTTAGACCTTCATTTAATTTGTTTTCCTTTTTGACCTTTAAACTTGCGTTATTTGTTAAATCACCTTAAAATGAATAGAAAAAGTTAATATTTGTTAACTTTACTAACATGTGACATATTTACAATAAATTATTTTTAAAATTTAAAAATTTTAAAAATTTATTTAATTACTTATATGACATAATATTACAAGGATCCCATGTAATTACATAGATGACTTTTGCATACATGAAAGATGTGACAAAGGAAGCAAAGAGCGATCCTAAAAGTGTGGAATTACATGGAAATGTAGATAAAGTTAAGAGTAGTTGAATTGGAAATCTAATGAACTCCACTACACAAATTATTCAATGTTGCTTGGTCAAGACTCAACAGCTGCCTTACTTTTATTTCACTTTTTCTCTTCTCTTTTTCAATATAAAACAAAATTTAAAAAAATAATATTAAAAGTTAGGAGTAAGGGTAATTTAGGTATTAAAATTAACAAAAATCTAGAAAATTTGATAAAAGTTAATTAATTATTTTTATTATTTGTGCTTTTGATTAGTTTTTTAATTTGTTAAAAGTTATTTTGTAGTATTTATCTCAATTAATTGTATTTTAAAAGAATAACGCGTTGTATTCTTTTTTCTTTAACCGAGATTTTGTCTTATTGGGTTTTCTTGGTAAGATTTTTAATGAGACAATATATTATGCGTATTATAGATTGTGTATGTTTTTTTCTTCATTAAGTTTTTATCCCACAGGATTTTTCCTAATAAGGATTTAACGAGGCACATTATCTACCAATGAACATCTAACGGCAAGGTAAATTTTGATGTAATTTAAATTTTAACAGTCATTAGAATTAGATCTCTACTTCATTTATACTTCTTATGCTTATAAATAGAGATTTTAGAGATGCTTTGTAAATATTCTCATTCACCGCATTACAAATATCTATATCAACATTCTTTTAAATTAGTTTATAAAAATAGTTATTAATTTAATTAGTTCATGCAAAAATATAGATGAAATTAACAAATGATATTTTCTTCATAAATTGTTGATTTTAAATATTGGGTTTTAAAAATCAAATAGATTATCTATAAGTCAAATTATAAAATGTAAAAGATAATATTGAATGAAAAAAATATTTATATGCTTTAAAAATAAAAATAAAATTGAATATAGAATTTTTTATGTTAAATTAATAAAAGTCAAATCACGCAACACATGATGATATTTCCAATAGTTTATTAAATTGAAATCTTTAGTTTCACTTATTAAATAATATTTTATTTAATTAAATATAATTAATATAATTTTATGTGAAACTTAAACATTTTATTAAAATAATATCTTAACTAAGATTATTTTTATTTAATAAATGATAATTAATGGGTTTATTTATACGAAATAGTTATAGTTTTATTTAAAATTGAGAAAATAGATTGTTATAATTAAAATAAAATTTTATAAAGAGTTTAAATAAAACATAAAAAATCGATTTTATTGAAAACTTGGTAGAGAGAACTGATTATAGATAAACCATCCAAAGACCCATTTATAGTCCTTATGAAAGTAGGCCTTCTAGCTCAATAATGGGGCTTTATAGTCCTATCTAAATCCATTTACCAATAGTTGTCTCATTAATGCTCTTACCATCCCCTTTCAAGCTTCGCATCTTTCCCTTGTGTGTGTGTAATACCTGCTCCACTATTAAGCTTTGGGTTTCACCAAATTATTGAGTTGTTGCTATTCGAGTTTCCTTGTAGGGCATTCCCTATCCATTGCTCAACCTACCTCAACAATAGCACACCTAATGTAAAAGCCCATATTTGCAGAAGATATCACAAGCTGATCGATTTTTCCTTCTTGGTTTAAGCCTCACTTTTAAGCCTCATTTTCCCTCCTCAATTGATATACTTGTTTTCTTTCTTTTTATACAAGTGAACACTTGGTCTGAAAGAAGGAAGAAAAAAAGGGTGTATAAACACAGGAATCAAACCCTAAATTTCGTTTCAGCCATTCAATAAATATTAATATATGTGGTATTTTAGATCGATATCATGGATACATAAGATAGGTTCAGAAATTTATATGCATGGGAAGTTATTATATCAATGAATTTAATGATTAAAAATTTTAAATATTAATATTACAAAATGATATAAAACTGAAATAATTTTACACCAGCTATCTTCCCATGAGAATTGAGGTAGACGCGTCTTTGGCAGCTTGGCTGGACACCCTTGAAGTCAGGTCAACTACGAAGAACTAAACATTTTGGTCAATCAACTACCAGAAGGTTTTCTCGAGAAGAAAAAAGAGTGCTTCATTACCTTGTCTATCTCTAAAAACAATCGCATTTCTTTATTTTTCTTTGCTGTTAATTAAGAGTTCAAACGTGGCAGAAGCTTTCTTGTCCACTATTGCAGCAAGGGTACTGGAGCAAATAGCCACCAATGTGTCAGAAGAAATTCGCACGGCCTATAATGTCCGAAGCGATTTCGAGAAGCTCGAGGAGACCATGAGCCGCAATCAAGCTGTGCTTTTGGATGCTGAGTGGCAGCAACACGAAAATGAAAGCTTACGCCTCTGTATATGGAAGCTTAGAGAAATCTTTTACGATGCTGAAGATGTAATTGATGATTTCAAGTGTAAAGCTTTTCGAAAACAGGTCGTCCATGATCACAACATCAGCAAAAAGGTGCGAGCTTTAACTTTATTATCTGGTCATCCGTCCTCTGTAAAACTGGCATGGAAACTTAAAGATGTCAATAAGAGGCTAAATGAACTTACTACTGAGTGGGACAGCTTTAATCTACGACAATGTAAGGAAAACCGACATGTTTTTTACACAGAGATTCACTTTTCTGTTAATTCTTGGGATGTTTGTGGTAGAGATGAAGATAAAAGAGAAAATTGTTCGTCTTTTGATGAAACCAAGTGAGGATCGAAATTTCCCTGTTGTTTGCATTGTTGGAATTGGTGGTCTAGGGGAAACTACGGTGGCTAAATTGGTATACAATGATGATAGAGTTATTTGTTATTTCGATGTGAAGATATGGGTAAGTGTTTCAGGGGAGGAATTTGATCTTCCCAGGTTGCTCAAGTTGATGATTCACTCAATAAGGAAGAGCAAAACTGCTTGAGAAGTATTTTGAAGTGTAAGAGCTTTTACCTGTTCTAGATGGTGTATGGAGTGAAAATCAAGCAAGTTGGATTCATTTAAGAGATTCATTGAGTTCAATGGGTGGTTTGCCTGAAAGCAGAATCATTGGAACCACTCAGAGTATGAAGGTTGCTTCCATAACGAGTTCAATTGAACCGTATGAGTTGAAAGGTCTCCCTCTCGAAGATTATTTGACTTTGTTCAAAAAATGGGCTTTTAGAGATGGTGATGAGCAGAAACATCCAAATCTCATGAGAATCGGGATGGAAATAGTGGAAAAATGCAAAGGAGTTCCTTTGGCAGTGAGAACATTGGGAAAGCTACTATTTACGTACGAACACTGAAGAATGAGAGTGTGAAATATGGAGGCTGGAGCAAAGTAAAGATGATATTTTACCTGTGTTGAAGTTTAGTTATGATCATTTGTCATCTCATTTGCAACAATGTTTTACTTTATTGTCATCACAATTGTACAAAAGGAATCTCAATTTAGATTTCAAGTTGTGAGTTGTAATTCTAATAAGTGAGCTTTTGCTTCAAAGATTTCAAGTTGTGAAGATTGGAACTTTTAATTTGTAATGTTTGTTTGATGCGTTGAATTCAAAAGTATAAGTATACTATATTATACATGCATGATAAACTTTTAATTGTAACATTGATTACCATATTAATTGTTCTCGGATAAAGTTGGATATAGTTGGCATGTCATAGGATAGATTGTGTACGGATTACTTAGACTATATGTATATTAGCTTTCGACGCATTTTTCTTCGAACGTTTCGATCAGTGTTGGGCACACCTTTTACTTTAGTTATACTGATGAGCATTGGGCGCAATTTATATACTTCTGATGTCCCGATGAGCCACTGGGTGCCAATTTGGTATGTTGGTTGGAATCTGTGTATCCGTTTGAGTCTGAGTCAGATTAATAAGGATGTAAAATGTAAATTGGATCAATAATGTTTAAATTGAATTGATAATATGATTTGATGATATATACAAATGACTATTGCGATATATGAATAATGATAGCATGTGAAAGACCATACAAACTAGTTATACAAGCCCAGAGGGCTGATAATGAAATAATATGAATCAATAAATTTGAGAATAGGTTGAATTGAAGAAATGAGAAATTGGTATATTGTGAAATGAAGATATTTGAACCTTATTGTTGAATGTTATAATATGATATGTTTAAATGCTATTATCAAACGAAATGGTGTGCAAATTGGTTATATGCATAGTTCATATATTAATGGAAGCTTTTGGTATGAAAGTTTATGTGTAATAGTTAAAGATTGATCTTGAATTGATAGTATGCAATTGGTTAATGTTTTCTCTATGTTGACTTGAATCATGAAAGTACTATTGAACTTTATCGCTCAACTTACGGTTTGTTTATTCTGTGCACAGGTGTAGGTGGACCTCGAAATCGCGGGAGATAAATTCAGCATAAATTCAGCATCTAGTTGCAGCTCTCGACTCAACAAATTTTGTATAGTTTTTTACATTTTGATAAATGGCATGTACCTAGGGCTAAACCGGTTTTTAGGTTGTAAATGGTTCATTTTTGCGTAATTGAGTAATGAATGGATGATAATGTAATGGTTCACGCATGGCTAAGGTCTTTCAGGTCTTGAGATGTATAATTGAGCTTGTTGATTGTGTTGAATTGTCATTTGGTGCCAGAAGACCAACTATATTTTATTAAGTGATAGGTTAAATAGAAAGAGATATATAAGAGCCGAAGAAATCTGTTTCCATTGTTGCGTCACCACTCTTTGGATGTTGCAACACTAGCCTTCATTGTTTCAATGTCCCTTGTTTGATGTCGCATCGTCTACTAGTTATCTTCGAGGTTGTGACACCTCACCATAGGAGTTGTAACTCCAACTCGAAACATTTTGTAAACTTTTTATTTTAATCCTCGAATGATCTCGGGTTATCAAAAGAGCTTTTGTAAGTTTAGATAAACCTCGAACAATATTATGTATTATAATACTATGATGTAATGAACATGTTTGTCATATCCCGAAAATCGGGTTTGTAGAATCAAGTCAGTAAACTAGGGGTTGAGTTAGGTATCGAAAATTAGGGTCATAAGGGGGTAATTAAAGAATTAAAGTTCCACATTTGTGTTTTATTTTATTAACTAGCTCAAAAAAATGCAATTTTGAGGTCTAATTTGAAAAAAAAATGGATTTTAATTTATTTAGGACCTATTTGGACAAAAGAGAAGAATTAGGAATGACCTAAAGGACAAATTGCCAAATTTTTGAAAATTGGTCTCCTACATAGAGCCATTCATGCCTTCCTTTTCTTCTCAAAAAACACCAAATCATTCGAAAAAAATTCAAAACCTAAAATTAGAAAGTTATTTCAAAATTAATTCATTAGTCACGAGCTCATCTTTAAATGTTAATTGTAGTAGTTTACATGTGTATAAGTTTCGATAGTTGTTGTAGCATCCTATTACTTGGGTCCAGCGTCCGGGAGGACTGTTACATTTGATTTTAATGTCTTCCACCATTGTTTGACATTTTAAAATGGGTCCAATTATTTAATTGGTCCCTCAATTAATTAACAATCAGTAGAGATTAACTTTTACAATTTTCATAATTTAATCTTTGTACTATAATTAACTATCAAATTAACAAAATTAAGAGAGCAAACTTCAATTAACCTTTATACTAACCTCATAAATAAAAATAATAATATTTACGGATTCATACATTGAAAATAAGGTTCCAAAAGTGTCGTTTCCTATACCATTAAGAAATGGGCTGTTACAACTTAATTAACTTTAATTTATTTAGTTTATCCACTATTAACATCACCAACCACTAACACCCACCTTAACGTGATCTAATTGCTATTTTAGACCTTAAACCATTTTTAATTAAAAATATTGGACTTTACAATTTAGTCTTTGAACCTTAATTAATCACTAAATTGACTAAATTACCTATCCAAAATTCAATTCTCCTATACAAGAAGTTTGTAATTACCTTTATTTAATATTTACGGACTCGGTTCAAAGAAATAGGCTTCTGAACATGCAATTTTTAATACCACTAAAAATTAGGCCATTACAATTTCAATCAGTTTACTCATTTTCGATTAGATTAAAAACGTGTTTAAATTATATATGAATATAAATTATCTTTCTATATTACGATATGATTATGTAATATCACTCGCTCTGCATCTATACTTGGAGTGTGCACAGAAAAATTACTTTTTTAAAAAAAAATCTAAAACATTATCTTTTCAATATTCCAAAACGTCTCATAGATTGCATTCCGTTGGCGCGTGGCAAAGAGAAGAAGAGAGTGAGGACGCCACGTGACGTGAGGAGCCAGATAAGCCAGGTGGGCAAAAATTAGTACGGAAGTAGTACGATGGAGTAGCACCACATCCGTGTATTTGTTGAGGTGGGAAGGCAGGGAGGAGAGGGGATATCATGGGGTCGGGCGGTCGGGGGGCTTTAGGAATTTATTTATGGGTAAATTGCTTTAGTAATCACTAAACTATTAATAATTTTTTATCACTTAACTATTAATAATAATTTAATTTTATTCTTTTAATTATAAATTTAGTAGTTTTAAAATTAGTATAATAATAATTTTAACCTTTGAAATTTATATATTATATCAATTTAATCTTAATTTTAAAAATTTAGCCGACAACATTTACACTTAAAATGCTAAAATAATATTAGCTAAATTTAATTGAAAATATAAAAAATAAAAACACCTAAAATTGAAGATAATACTTTTCATATTTCTAATTATTTTAAAATTAACCTTCAATGTGATTAAAAACAAAAACAAAAAACTAAATTATGCGATTGTGTAAATGTTTTATTAAATAAAGACTAAATTGATATAATTTATAAATGTTGAGGTTTAAAGTTACTATTATACTAATTTTTATATTTGAATAATTGGGTAGTTTACCTTTATTTATATAGATTTAGAAGGTTAATTATTGGTTAACTAATTAATCAAACACTATATATAATAAGACGATTCCACTTTCAACCACTTCGTTTTCATTTTTCTCAGCTCAAAATGGAGGATATTCAAGACTGAAGGAGTCGAGTGAGTACGGCCTTCTCTTTTCTTCTTCCTTTTCTTTTTATTTATACTATAAAATTTGCATTGAACTTACGTTATTGTTAAATATTATCAGACGGTCAGCGGTTTCCCGAAGGCGGTTTTCAGGTGAAACTTGTATGTCTTTGAACTTATCTTTTCATTATATGCAGATTTGCTTTTCAGGCTTAGCTTCTGTAGCTTTTATTTGCTTCGTTTTTTGTACGGATCTTTCTTCACTACCTTGTATTTTCTTTACATTTTCTTTTATCTTCTTCATCTACTTTCTCTAAGTAGGATTTAACGTCATCTCGTCATTTTTGCATGCTATTCTTGATCTTCTTTATTTGTTTTACTTAATTATTTTATAATAAACAATAGGTTAATGACAACGTTAGTTTTACTTAATCGGAACTTACATAGGATTTCTGGTAACAGAGTTCTTGATATATATATATATATATATATATACACACACGCACAAATGAGGTCTATTTTCCTGTCTCTCAGTTTATTTGCTTTGTTGGGTTAGTTTTACTTAGTCGGAACTTACATAGGATTTCTGGTAACAGAGTTCTTGATATATATATACACACAAATGAGGTCTATTTTCCTGTCTCTCAGTTTATTTGCTTTGTTAGGGTTGTTGATGCCAGGGCTTCTAGTTTTGCTTCTTTAGACTTATATATGAATCCATAACTTTTTCCTTTCTGCAATTGTAAGTAGTCAGTGTTAGATTTTAGTTCCATTATTTCGGTGGAAAACGCTCTTCCCTTTCTTTCCTGTGTACATTTTTATGGTATTAATCTCATTGTTGCTTTTTTCTCCTGTTACAGTTATCGTCATGGATCGAAAGAAGGGAACTGATTCTGCCGGAGGCGAGAGCTCTCAGTCCCATGATACTGGAGTTGGCAGTGGTCGTGGTTCCCAAGGTCCTCCACAACAACTAGGCAGAGGTGAACGTGGAACTGGAGGAGGATACTCCGGTGGTGGTAGAGGTTGGGTTCCACAGTCACAGCAACCGGGTCGTGGAGGTTATGGTGCTGGTGGACCCCTTGAATACCAATCTAGAGGAAGGGGAGGGCCTTCCCACCGAAGAGGTTATCGTGGTGGTGGGGGTCGTGGTGGCTATGGTCGTGTTCGAGCAGGACATGGCAGTCGTGGAGTACCTTTCCCCAGTGGACCATCCTGGCCGCATGTTCCTGAGCAGCACCAAGCGACTGAACGTTTTGAAACTGCGGAAACTCCCCAGCCTGATCCATCTGAGGCAGGTTCGTCATCCCGACCGCCTGAGCATGTACCATTGACAGAGCAGCTCCAGCATCTTTCCATCAAGCAAGAAGCTAGCCAAGCAATTCAGCCAGCCCCACCCCCGAGCAAGCCATTGAGGTTTCCTCGTCGGCCGGGATTGGGATGCGAGGGAACAAAGTTCGTAGTCAAGGCTAATCATTTTTTTGCTGAATTTCCAAATAAAGATTTGTACCAGTATGACGTGAGTTCTTTTATCTTCAGTGTTCTCTATGTTTGTTTTTGCCTTTATTTGCAGGTTCTTGATTAGAATTGTGAATGGAAATAGGTTATCATAACACCAGAGGTCACATTACGACGAGTGAACCGAGAGGTCATGCAACAGCTGGTGAACTTATACAAATGTCCAGATCTTGGAGAGCGCGATCCTGCATATGACGGCCGGAAGAGTTTTTATACTGCTGGGTCTCTCCCTTTTGAGTCAAAGGAGTTTAAGGTCACCATTAGTAGTGATGATGGGTCAGTATGTTTTTATTTTTGGTTATGTTATGTTTTCTTTTTGGTGAAACTTTATACCTTCTTAACTTCAATCATATATCTAATTCTAGAAATTTGTAACATTTGTTTTGGCTATCAAATGCTATCATTTTGCCTTCTCTATTAATTAAATTCAACAGGTTCTTAAATGCCTACTGAGTGGAGATTACCTTTTTTATTTTAAATTTTTATTAATGCAGAAAGAGAAAGTTCAGATGAAGTATGGCTTATTTATTTCTTTGATCTATTCTCCCATCTCTTATTATATTCTTGATGCAGAAGAGAGAGTGAATTTAAAGTTATGATCAGATTGGCTGGACGTACTGAACTGCACCGTCTTCGACAATTTTTGCAAGGGGACCAAGTTGATGTACCTAAAGATGCTCTTCAGGCTCTTGACATTGTTCTCCGCGAACTACCCGCTACTAATACTAGGTATTGCCATCTGGCTCTTCCTTTGGCATATATGTTTACCACATTGGTTTCACTGTCCAAGTCTATTATTTGAGAGATCATTGGTAATTGATTACAGCTACTGTACTGTTGGCCGTTCATTTTATTTCCGTGACGAACCGAGGAAAGATTTGGACCAGGGATTACAAGCCTGGCGTGGCTTTTACCAAAGTACTCGTCCTACACAGAGGGGATTATCACTGAATATTGGTATTGTGGTTATGATACTACCATTTTTCTAGTGTTGGTCTATTTTTTATGCCTTCCTCATGTTTGGTTGCCCCTGCATTTTATCTCTGTGCCTTGGTAATCTTGAGCCATTGCCCCTGCATTTTATCGTTGTCTTATGGTTATAATTATTTGTTCGACAGATGTGTGTTCAACTGTTTTCATCCAGCCATTGCCAGTTATTGAATTTGTAACAAAGTTGCTAAATCGGAATGTTTCTTCCGGGCCTCTATACGATGCAGACCGTGTGAAGGTTAGGTTTGCTTAGATTTCTTTTTGATTGGAATTATATTTAGTAGGCACTTTTATCATTCTTGTTATTTGTTCTTGCTTATTGATAAAATCAGCTAATTTCTGACATATTATTAGGAAATAAGAACCATTGTTTTGAGCCATCAGTGAAAAAGTCCATAGGAAATTGTTGAGGGCTTGTAGTGTCTCACTCTTCCATTGTTCCTGAGTTGGGGTTTTAAAAAGTTTAGGCAGTGCCTCAGTTAATATATAGATACGACCTGTAAACTTAGAGAAGAGGTGTTAATATTGTGTGAAATATTAATTATGCGTATTGTACCTGTGGGGATTGAAGCCTTAATTAAGGCTTAAACGTCTTAACTTTGCATACTTGATACGACTTGGCTAGCCAATACCTCTTGTTGAGGGAGTGAGACAATCCAAAGCAGATACTCACCCTCAACAAAAATATATTATATACCTGCTCTCTATTATTTCCATTCTTATTCTCCGTATTCCTTGAATATAATTATAGTAGCTTATGTTACAATGGTCATCGTATTTACTTTCTTGTATAGATCAAAAAGGCTCTTCTAGGAGTTAAAGTGCAAGTTACGCATCGTGGAAACATGCGAAGAAAATATCGTATATCTGGTTTAACATCACAGGCAACTGGACAACTGACGTGAGTATATTACTATGATAGTGTTAGAGCAGATGATCTATGCGCTAGGTTTCACAGTTACATCATGCAATGGTATGAAACTTCTCTAACAAAGTTTATTTCTGTATAGTTTTCCCGTAGATGAAAGGGGTACAGAGAAATCTGTTGTGGACTACTTTTCTGAAACTTACGGTATCGCCATTCAACGCACGCAATGGCCATGTCTTCAAGTTGGAAGCCAGCAAAGACCAATTTATTTGCCAATGGAGGTAAGGTACATGCTATAGTATACTCCTTTCGATTGAATGTGCTTATTGTATGGACATGCTTACGAATGGGTTGTGATTCATGTAGGTATGCAAGATTGTGGATGGTCAGAGATACTCCAAGAGATTGAATGAGAAACAGATCACTGGTTTGCTGGAGTTCACCTGCCAGCCTCCTAAGAATAGAGAGGTTGATATTTTGAAGGTCTGACAGCTTTGCATTTCTTCATTCTCTTGCTTTTGACATGCCTTGTAGAATTGTAGTGATAGCACATTGCAACATGGTATATCTAGGTGAATTATTGTCAAACTAATATTTTATATTTCCTTCCATAGACGGTAAAAAAAAATGCTTACGTAGACAGCAAATGTCAAAAAGAATTTGGAATTAAAATCACAGAGGAGCTTGCTTTGGTTAATGCACGCATTCTGCCTGCACCCCTGGTATGTTATCAATTATAATATCCTTTTTTCTGCAATTGTGATTATTTTCTGATTTGATTTTTTGTCTTTCTTTTAGCTTAAATATCATGATACTGGTAAACAGAAGAATTGCTTGCCTCAAGTCGGGCAATGGAATATGAGGGATAAGGTATACCTTGCTTTCAATTCCGAATTATGCAATACATATGTTGTTGTGCTCTCACTGTGTATTTGTTCTTAGTCAAACGTTTTGCACAGCCATTACATAAACTACTTGATTATCTAGATTTATGGGAAAACAAAAGTTAATCTTAGAATTTCATCTCTTCAGCTTGCGATAGTTGAATGTGAAGATTTTTTCGTGCATTTTATGATATATTATTGTTTTGTTGCAGAAAATGGTTGATATGGGGACCGTAAATAACTGGATCTGCATTAGTTTTTGTAGCAAAGTTGGACCTAAACTCGCACAACACTTTTGTTTTAAACTTGCAAGCACGTGTCGCGTTTATGGCATGGTGAGGGAGTTGTATTAATTGGACATTATTGTTTGTGACCTCAGTTTGGTTATTTTGAGCACTTCTTATTTGATAAAGATTTCTGTGGTCGTTTGCAGGCATTTACTTCTAGTCCAGTGATTCCTCCATTGAATGCTTCTCCTGACCAGGTGGAGAAAGTCTTGAAAACACAGTATCGTAACGCCATGAATAAACTCCAGCGGCAAAACAATGAGCTTGACCTGCTTATTGCTATTCTACAAGATAATAATGGCTCTCTTTATGGTATAGATTTTATGGTCTGAAATTTATGTCTGTTGAAAACAGTCATACCATTCCTTGAGATTTTCATGTCCCTTACAGGTGATTTGAAAAGGATTTGTGAGACGGATATTGGAATTGTTTCTCAGTGTTGTTTGTCTAAAAATGTACTTAACATAAAAGGAGCATATCTGACCAATGTGGCATTGAAGATTAATGTCAAGGTTGGTGGAAGTAATACAGTTCTTGCTGCTGCAATACCTCCAGTCAGTGATGGGCGGACTATAATTTTTGGTGCTGATGTTACCCATCCTTCCCCTGGGGAGGATTCAAGCCCTTCTATTGCAGCCGTATGTTTCTTATCTGCTTTTCATATGAGCATTTAGCTTCTTTGAAATTCTAATATAAAATTTTTAATTAAACATTCAGGTTGTTGCCTCTCAAGATTGGCCAGAGATTACCAAGTATGCTGCTCTGGTTTGTACTCAAGCTCATCGCAAAGAGGTCATTCAAGATTTATACAAGACATGGCAGGATCCTGTTAGGGGAATTGTATCTGGAGGCATGATTAAGTATGGTTTTTTTCCTCGTGCTTCTAGTTCAAACTCCTTTCAGCTTTTGTAGGTATCAAGTTCTGTTTTGCTGTAATGCAGGGAGCACTTAATATCATTCCAAAGAGCCAATAGAGGACATAAGCCAGAGCGCATCATATTCTACAGGCATAACGAAGCTTCTGGCTCTTTGATTTTCCTCCCATATTTTTATTGAGTTTTATTGTATTCTCTGTATGCAGGGATGGTGTTAGTGAAGGCCAGTTTTCTCATGTATTGCGTGAAGAACTTGATGATATTCGTAAGGTCGTTGACTGTATACCATACTACCAGTATTTTAACTTCAATTTCTAGTGTCAAAGCTCTGAGTCTCATTCATCAACATTTCAATTTTGCATATATTCATTTTTATCTCAGGCATGTGCCTCTTTGGAACCAGATTATAAGCCTACTCTTACTTTTATTGTGGTACAAAAGCGACATCATACAAGGTTTTTTGCGAAAAACCACAATGACCGCAAATTTGCTGACATTAAGGGAAATATTTTGCCTGGTGAGTACTATTCATTCTTTTTATAATTTTTTAATATGACATCACTATCTTGATGATGGTTTTTTGTATTCTATTTTGCAGGCACAGTGGTGGACTCCGATATATGTCATCCAACAGAGTTTGATTTCTACTTATGCAGCCATGCTGGGATTATGGTCAATTCATTTTTTACTTTGCTCCTATTGATAGGTGATTAGGATGGGGATGTAGTTGTTTGTATTTCTAATATTTTATCCACCGTGGTAAACAGGGAACAAGTCGTCCGGCTCATTACCATGTGCTATGGGATGAGAACAACTTCACAGCTGATGCATTGCAGATTCTTACAAACAACCTGTGCTATACGTACGTTCTTTTGCCTTCATCTTGATGAATATTGTCTCTACATTAGCAATTGCTCGTATATATTTTTTGTTTTAAATGTCTGTAAAATGTTATGTTTCAGGCATACATTTTTGGAAGTCTATAATTTTAAGGGTTAATTCACATTTTGGAACTTGAACTTGACAACTATTCCAACATTGGGGCTTAAAACTTTTTTATTTCCAAATTAGGTCATGAACTTGACAATTGTTGCCAAAACTCTTTTTTTTTATCAAAGTTAAGCCTTGAACTTGATAATTTTTCTCACACTAAGGCTTGAACTTTTTTTTTGTCCAAATTAACCTGTGAAAACGTTAGAGTTCAAGGCTCAATCCGAGACAATTGTCGAATTCAAACCCCGATATTGGAATAAATGTCAAATTCAACGAGTATCTTAGACAAAAAAAAGTTCAAGCTCAAATGTGGGAATAATTGTTTAATCCAGGCCTCAATATGAGAACAATTATCAAGTTTAGGATCTAATTCAGATATAAAGAAGTTTAGACCCCAATATGAGAAAAGTTGTCAAGTTTTGAGGCCCTAAAATAGTGATTTAACCCTAAGTTTTGAGTAAATTTAGTATTATAGAAATGAAAATTGTATCACTATAGAAATTCCAATTTAATCAGAACTTTAGCAACACAAACTACAAACCTATCCTAAGAATCTTTATCAATGATTGCCCAACTCTTTTCTTATCTATAGTATGAATCAAACAATAATTAATTGCTCTAAATAAAAATATTATGTTTTCATTTGTTGCCAGATATGCAAGGTGTACCCGATCTGTGTCCATTGGTTAGTTCCTTTTGCTTGTTTACTTTCACACAAATATAAAGGCATTTCTGAGTGCTATAGGAACTATGTTTCTCTCCCCTCCCCGTTCCTTTTTATTTTGTGATTAACAAGCTATAAATAATTGAACGTGCAGTCCCTCCAGTGTATTATGCTCATCTTGCTGCATTCAGAGCTCGTTTTTACATGGAACGGGAGACATCTGAGAGTGGATCAAGGCTTGGAAGTTCAAGAAGCACAAGAGGACCCGATGGTAGTGTTGCTGTGAGACCTCTGCCAGCTCTCAGCTGCTGTCTTTGAGGGCCTCTTTTGTTGGTCGTTTTTGGAACAAAACTTGAGAAGAAAGAAATCGAGGCTGCTAAACTTGTTGCAACAGGATGAGCTTCACACCACCTCCACCACCTGTGTTCACTGGTGAAAATTACCACATTTGGCTGGTAAAAATGAAGACTTATCTTCAAGCACAAGATTTGTGGAATGTAGTTGAAAATGATGTCGAACCACCTCCATTGAGAGCCAATCCCACTATAGCACAAATTAGGCAGCACAGTGAAGAATGTGCCAAGAAACACAAAGCACTGTCTTGTTTGCAAAATGGGGTATCTGATTCGATTTTCACAAGGATAATGGCTTGTGAATCACCTAAGCAAGCATGGGAGAAGCTGAAGGAGGAGTTCATGGGATCAGATAAAACAAGGCAGCAACAAGTGATCAATCTCAGGAGAGATTTTGAGAACTTAAAGATGAAAGACTCAGAAACTATTAAGCAATATGTTGATAGAATCATGACTCATCAACAATATAAGATTGCTTGGGGATGAGTTTAGTGATCAAAGAGTAGTTGAGAAGGTCATCACCACCCTTCACGAGAAGTTTGAGTCTAAAATTTCATCACTTGAGGACTCAAGGATTTGTCACTATTTCATTATCGGTGATAAACTCTTTGTATGCACTTGAACAAAGAAGGGCCAATAGGGAGGAAGAGCATCATGAGGAGCTTTCCAAGCAAAGGCCAGTGGAGGTTCAAGTCGAAAGAAAAAAGCCTTGGCTCGATAAAGGGAGAAACCAAGGAAGACTCAAAAGAGGGCGTTTCCACCATGCATTCATTGTGAAAACCACTCATTTGGAAATCTATGTTGGTATAGGCGGACATCCAGTGTAGAGGCTGCAAACAATTTGGCCACATTGAAAAAGTGTGTAAAAACAAGCCAAAGCCACAGCCACAGTTTCAGAACCAAGCTCAAGCTGCTGAAGATGTTGAAGTGCAGGAAGAGTATGTTTTCTCAGCATCCTGCTTTGCAAGCTCGAGCAAGGTGAGTAAAATCTGGCTAGTTGACAGTGGGTGTACTCATCACATGGCTTCTGATAAGAGCATGTTTAAGGAGTTGGACACCACCTTTAAGTCCAAAGTCAGAATAGGCAATGGTCAATTTTTAGAAACAAAAGGAAAGGGCAATCTTGTGATAGGCACCAAGTCGTAACAAAACTATTTCGATGTTCTTTATGTTCGACATTAACCAAAATTCTTGAGTGTTGGTCACTATTGGAAAAGGGATATTCCTTAGTTTTGAAGGCAAAACTTGCGTGATTAAATGTGCTCTTGGTCGGTGTTAACAACAGTAACTATGCAAGATAGAACCTTCATTGTGGATATGAATCATTGCAAGCTCGGACATATGCAAGTCAAATTGATGATGGTGAAGGAAGGGTCGTAAATTGGAGAATGGGGACTCCAAAGGTAATAATTTTGAGATTGATGAACCTAGGATAACAATTGCTGAAAATGGTAAAGAAAATACTAGTTCCAATTTTAGTGCTTTTGATGTAAGTAAGCTCCAGAAAAGGACTAAAGGTAGAAAGAAAATTGAAACTGTAGTTAACAAGGGTTCTAAGGTGGACCCTAAGAAAAAGGTTACAAAGAAGAATAGAGTTTGGGATGATTCACCTCCAGAGACCAAAATGGACTTCATTGATCTAGTGGATGGAAATGGAAATGAGAAGATAGAGGTTGTTCCAACAAGACAAGGTGAAAGTATGATGGATGTAAAAGAGATTATCAGCAGCGATAGTGATGGTGAAGATGCTGGTGGAGCACAAATTATTGGTGGAGCCAGTCAAATGATCAGAAGGAATGCTGAAAATGTGGCTGCACGTTGGGAAGTGCAGGCAGCTCGTTTTGAAGCTCATGTTGAACAGATGTTTGATGGTCTGGATGATGCGGATGGTGCTAAGGATATACCTTTTGATGTGCCGGTCAGCATGCAGGGTCCTATTTTCCATTTGGTTGAAAATGCATTTACGGTTCCAGCAAGTAATATGATATTTCATGGCCAAGAAAATGGCATGCATGGTAAGGTTGCAGAAATGTTGAAAGCAAACTCTACTGAAATCGCTGAAATTTCAAGCAATAGAAATGCACCATTTTCAACAGATCTTTTGAAAGGAGTTACCAAGTTTGAAACCTTAAAAATTGGTGTTTGTTGCATACAGTCCAAGGAGGAGTGTTGAGCATTGGACTGCAATGCAACAAGTGATCAAGCAGCAGCTAAAGCAGCAGCTCAACATGCAGACATGCATGGTTCGAAGGAAGCTGTTTATTTTGTTGATTTTGTTACTATGCAACTTAGTGTAGTTCTTTTGTAATGATAGCTAAGTTTGTAGGAAATGAATTGCCTTGTTCAAATAGCTTAGTAGGACAAGTAGTTTGATTTATATTGATTTAATAGCTAGTATGTCAGCTAACTACTTTGTATATTTTAATCTAAGTTCTAGTCAATGTACTAGTGGGAGTAGTTAGCCTTTTTCAACCGTCAAAAAGTTGCTTGTGTAGTTGTTATATATTATCAAGTTTAAATGAAAATAGTAGCTGATAAGAGTTTGCTCAGCTATCTTTGTTTCTACTTCTGTCTTTCTCTTGTTTTAAGTTTGTTCTTTCTCATTTTGCTTCCAAAATCACATAGCAAGTGGAAAATGTCAAAAGGGTTATGTTTTACTGTTAGGAGGTGCTTTTAGCATTCTATATCAGAGTATTTTCGATATGTTTGGTTTTTGCTTGTGTGTTGACCTAAAACCTACCTTTTTTCGGTACAAATTCTGTTTTTACCGAGATTGGAACAATGCATAGAATTTCAGTAGGCACAGCTCACTCAAATTTCCAAGAGTCCTATAACATGTTAGGAACATGTTTAGGTTTTATGGCAAATTAATGTCTCTTTGAGAGAAAAAGCTCCAATAGTATTTGAGGTAGTGGCTATGTCACAGTTTGTTTTTCTGTATGCTGTCTTTATTTTTCATCCAAACGCGGCATACGCTGTCTTTTTTTATGATACAATTTAATTTGATCCTATTATCATTTGATTTTAAAGCAAGGGTAATGAGATTCACTTTTCTTTTCTTTTTTCATCAAAACCAAAATATATTATAAAAGGAAGCTAGATGGCATCAGCCAGCAAGGGAATACATCAACACCAGTCATGTAACTAGCAAAATATGTCAACCCCAGAAAAAAAAAAAAATTCAATTCACATCAGCTAAAATTCCAAACATAATCACCCTATTTCTTCTCAATCCCTGTCCTATCTTGCACTCACCAAATAATCACCATATTCACTGCCTT
Source organism: Gossypium rotundifolium (assembly GCA_025506655.1). Taxonomy (NCBI): domain Eukaryota; kingdom Viridiplantae; phylum Streptophyta; class Magnoliopsida; order Malvales; family Malvaceae; genus Gossypium; species Gossypium rotundifolium. Next base: position 13,085,761 of record CP106726.1, read on the forward strand.
GATCACACCCACCATTCATTCACTTCAACTAACAATATAAAATTTCCACTCAGTCGACTATTGCTCTTAGTTTCATCTTAATCCTTCACCTCAGTACCTATTTCTTCCATATCAGTGTCTGCTGCCTTACTTTTGTACTCCTCAAAGAACTGATAAACATTGCTCAACTCCTTAAAGTCCCTCCGAAACCAGCAGGATCCCGTCTGCCCCTAGCTGCTCCGTTAACATTGAGTTAACCAAACCCGAAGACAGTGGCTTCTTCACTAATGAAGACAGTAATTACAAAAATGAATGTTCCCACCATTCGAGCACCAGAAAACATACATTAGAATGTACCGCATGAACCCAATCCATGGCTCTTAATTAATTGAAAGGAAAACATCCCCCTCTTCCAATCGTTTCCTACTACAAATGATTTCAATTCTAGCCAGCTAAGGATGATAATGGTAGAAGTAAGAAAGAAATAGGACACTGCCTTGAAACACTCTTAGTATTTGGTTGACACGTGCCCTTTTTGTTCTTCTTCTGTTTCTTCTTTTTGCTCAACTAAAAATATTATGTTTTCATTAACCATTTTCGATTTTTATGAGTACTTTTTGATTTTTCAGTTGTGTGTTTTGATTATTGATTGATTTATCGATTTCTGAGCTTTTGTTTGCTGTTCTTTTTTTTTTGGGTTTTGATTGGATTTGTAGAAGATTATTACAACTTGAGGTTAAGGTTAAAGAATCCCTCTTTGTGGATGAGGGTGGGAAGAAATGATTCAACTTAATTATCAGACAACTCTAATGGAGAGTGTCCTCAGTTTACCTCACTCATCTAAAACTCAGTTCAATGTACTCTAAATATCAATGTTGACGCAACAATTTTGGGCACATATCATCCTTATTGGGTGGGTTCGTTTATGGGTTTTCTTTTCTATTTTTCTTATTATATTTTTTCTTCTTTGTCAGTATGGGTTTATGTAAGCATATAATCTCTGGATTTGACTTTAATTCTTGATGTCTGTCATTTTTTCCCTCGCTTATTACGAGATTTAACTTTTACAGAGAGGCTCAAGTCTTATTTTTGATGTTTAGCTCCATTCTCAATATGGATACAGAGAGGCTCAGACTGCTACTCTTATAGCAGCTAGCTTTGTAAGAAGTCAACTTCACTGCTTCATTTTCAGTTCTAATCTCTCAACACTTTTCAGCCACCAAGTCAGGTAATAAGATCTGAAGCAATGATTTCCTCTACTGATTATCAACAGTTTTAGACTTTAAGACATGATAGGATGTTCAGCAGACATAATCTATCATAGATAGAAATTAATACAACAAGAGCTACCCAGAAGCAATATAATGCTGAAATCTCAAACTGTTGAACATTTTAGCTCTTAATATTCTGTAATGATGTCCTGCACACTTGAATCTAGCATTTTATACACATTGAGAGGTTATCTCTGGTGACCAGAATTTCATCATGTTTCTGTCTGCTACCCATCCATAGCTCCATCTAATAAACGCCATTGCATTTATGTTTCCTTTTCATGCTTACACTAACATATAAGAACTTATTCAAAAATCCAATACACTAACATATATGATTGCGTTGCAGGGGCATAGCAATGGACACGTAGAGCCCGGTGTTGGCATTGCAAATTGTCTTGGACCTCCTGTTTGTAAATACTTGAAAAATCACAGAAAGCTGAATGATTATGTGAGAAACTACGGGAGGATCAGAGATGAATTGAATTGTAAAATGGAAGAGATAGAGCTGCAACTGAACACAGAGCTTCTTCCTCCTCCGGCGAAGATACCAAAGTAGGGAGTTGAAAATTGGTTGAAAGATGCGAAAGAGATGATTGCGGAAGCACAGGATGTGGAAAATAAAGTCAGAAACGGGAGATATCTCTGTCGTGCTTGGAATGGAAAGCTGGTTGATGAAAAGACTCGAGAAATGAAGGAATTTCTTGATAAAGCTCCTAATGCCTCTGAAGCTCTTGGCATGGAAGGTCCAAGTGGTGGGTTGCCACTGCCAACATCAGAACTAGTTGGGGAGGAAGCTGCCAGAAAAGAGATTTGGCCATGTTTGATGCAGGAGGAGGTAAAAAAGATTGGGGTTTGGGGGATGGGCGGTGTGGGTAAAACCACTATCATGAAGCACATCCACAACGATCTTTTGAAAGAACAAAGGTTCGAAAGGGTAATCTGGGTTACCATATCAAAGGAGTTCAATGTAATGAAGGTACAAGATGATATTGCAAGTGCTTTGAAGTTGAAGGAATATTTAGACAAAGAAGGAGACAAGCTCAAACGAGCAGCAATCTTGTCAGAAATGCTGAAGAAAGCAGGAAAGCATGTTCTAATCCTAGATGATGTGTGGGATGAAGTCTCTCTAGAAGAAGTTGAGATACCTGAGCCGAGTGGCAGCAATGGCTGCAAGTTGGTGTTGACAACCCGTTCGGAGCATGTTTGTAAGTATATGGGTTGCATGGTGTGATAACACTCTAGAATGTCATGTTTTTATGTACTAATTGCATATTAATTTTGAGTGTGATTCTACTAATTTGGGCTGTTTATGGACTTTTATCTCGTAGGGACTAAATTAGAGACCAAAGTAAAATTGAGGGCCAAAACTGTGAAATTAGAGATAAAAATGGACCAATGCGTAACAAAGGGAAAAGATGGTGCCAAAAGTGCAAACATGGAGGGCAGAGGGATTGAAATGCAAAAAGAAGAGACTTTGCTTTATCAAACTCTATTTTAATTATATTAGGATAATTAATATTAGGATAATTCTTTAGGATTATTTAATTTCTTTATTTATCTCTATTTATCTTCAATTAAATTGTAATTATCTTTGGGAGTTTGAGTAGAACTAGTCCATCTACGAGCACTATAAATAGGGATGAAGTGACTCATTTTGGGTGATCATCTTTTCTATACACTCTTGTCCCATAAATCTTTTGTGCTTCCTTTATTATTTTCCTTCAATAAAATTCTCTTTTTCATTCTTATATATTTATTTATTTTTCCACCACAAATATGAGCCACTAAAATCCATCTAGCGAAGGTTGTCGAATGCCCCAAAGAGGTTCTTGAGGCCTAGAGTCCGACTTAACTTTCTCACCCGGTATTCATCGTTTCTCGCATTACACGGGCCGATGCTTCCGCCCGTGTCCTTTAAAAGTAACCCTTTCAACGTATGCAAAGGCGGCCGCTTTGTGTGTTTTGGGAGGATTGCAGTCGGTTAGCGAGCCCAAGAGACAAAATGGCATGGGATTCGCCATTGAGAAACGTTGATCTAGCGTAGGTGACTCCACAAAAGCAATCGCAAGCTAGAGTCAGGCTCCCTAAATCCGTAAGTTTAAACTCTTGGAGTTGGTGGTCGTAGGCATCCTCTTCCACTATAACTGGCTTACTTGGGCAGAGAAGGGTCATCCTAAAGCCGAAGACGGAGCCCAAGGAGGAACGAGACAACCGGAGGCTGGAATCACTCCACATAAGAAACTATTCTCTAAACCCTTTCTTTTTATTTTCCTTATTTTAATTCTCGTAATTTATCCTCGTAATTTCAATTCGTCTTAAATTCTTTTTTTTTCCAGATCAAAAATTATTAATTCTATTTTTTTATTTTTTCAGGAGCGCAGGTTTTCTTGGGCACGATTCTGCCTAGGATTTTGAAAAACAGGCATTTGTATAATCCGATCCCTGTGGATTTGACCCTACTTCCCCTTTACTGTTATTTTTATTATTTTAGGGAATAGGATATTATTTTTAGTGCTTTCAACGACGCATCATGGTGATAAAAGTGAAGCCCCTTCCGGAAGAACAGGCATTGAAACTATTCTCGAGTAAAGTTGGGCCTAACATAGTGCAAAATCAAACTTTAATGCCAATTTTGAGGCTCGTTGTCAAAGAATGTGCAGGTCTGCCTCTTACAATTATCGTCATAGCTGGTACCTTGAAATGAGAAGAGGACCCTCTTATTTGGAAAAATGCACTCAGGGAATTGAAAGAGAGAATAGAAAAAGTGGAAGGAGTGGAAGCTAAAGTAATCGAGCGTTTGAAATTTAGCTTCGATCACTTAAAGGATGAGAAAGTGAAATATTGTTTCTTACATTGCGCATTATATCCTGAAGATTTTGAAATTCGGAAGGATGAGTTAATTGAGTGCTGGATTGTAGAGGGATTCATAGATGATATGGATACAACACAAGAAATGAAAGACAAGGGCCATGTTTTTTTTGAAGAAGTTATACAAAACTTTAAAATTCAAAATTTAGTTTAGTAATTTTTTTTTTTTTTTTTACATTTCTAACTTTTCACATTCATGCGTAATCTTGAGTCGTAAGGTCAACGGTGGCACCTTTGAGCCCTCCATGAATCATTCAGTGGCTCTTTTGGAGGTGAAACATGTCTCTAAAAGTTGATAGTTCGGTCTCTTCGTGAACCATTCTGCAAACTTTCCACAAAGGTGAAACATATCTCCAAAAATCAACAGTTGGTGCCCTTCATCAACAGTCCAGCAGCTCTCCATAGAGGTGAGGTATAACACCAAAATTGACAATCAAGCCCCCATAAACCGTTTAGTCACTCTCCATGGAGATGAGGCATATTTCAAAAATCGACAGTAGGGCCCTTCGTGAACCATTTAGTAGCTCTCTGCAAAAGTGAGACGTATATATCTCCAAAAATATAACACTATATCATTCAATCAACAACTATACAACTCGTGATAATATGCACTATATATTTCTCGATTGTTGGGCCAATAGACACACTATCCACTAAATCACAAAACGAAATTTATACAAGTCAACTACGAATAGAAACACCATTGCCAACACATTGTTAAAAAAGATGAAGGCATATATGAATTTCAATATCTTACACGGCATTGTGTATTCTCAAGTCAATCACTACTATCCATCAAACTACAAAGTGAAGGTCATGTAAGACATACGAAAGCACTATCCGTCAATATACCAATAAAAAAAATTAAGTCAAGACTTGGATTCAGTTCAATAGTACCATCCACGGTATGACTCATAAAGGTATCCACCCACGATAAAGGCACCCTTCCACCAAGGGTTCATTTTCATTTCATTAAAGATTCATTCATCGAACGGTAGCTCGCTTTATTACATTAGCATGATCCTAAATAGTTTCTATTGTCTCCGAAATTAGCTTAATTTCAAACAATTGCTTTACCTTCAACGTTAGCATAATTTAAATACTAATGAACAATTGCAATGCTTACAATGCCAACACAATTCTAAATATTTGTAAATTACCACAAGAAAAATAGAAGCAAATAGTTCTACATCAAATTGTCCTCGTAGATGACTCATGTGTAAGATCTGATATTTCATCAGATTTTTGAAAAACAGAGAATGGTTTAAACTAAATGAAAAAAAAAAAACCTCGAGATAATGATTTTTTTAATATATTTAAGATGAGAGGAAATAATTATCCGACAATTTAACAACACTAATACTTAATTAAGTATTTAGGTATAGGTATAGGTATAGGTATTTGACTGTTAGCATTTGTTAAATTAATTTTATCTTACATCTGTTTCTTTTGGATTAAATCCTGAACTGCATAAAGCGAGCATGAGACAAATTAATGTTAGCTTGTGGTCCTTCAACTTTTCCACTTCCATCTTACCCTGCTTTCAACATTTCATTACCACTCTCCATTATTTATATCTCCTCCTCCTGCAATGGAAGCTGCAGGTTTCAGAGCTGCCATAAATAAGGATTTCATAGCTCAAGAACTTGACAATGTAAAACCTACCTTTTTCGGTACAAATTCTGTTTTACCGAGATTGGAACAATGCATAGAATTTCAGTAGGCACAGCTCACTCAAATTTCAAGAGTCCTATAACATGTTAGGAACATGTTTAGGTTTTATGGCAAATTAATGTCTCTTTGAGAGAAAAAGCTCCAATAGTATTTGAGGTAGTGGCTATGTCACAGTTTGTTTTTCTGTATGCTGTCTTTATTTTTCATCCAAACGCTGCATACGCTGTCTTTTTTTATGATACAATTTAATTTGATCCTATTATCATTTGATTTTAAGGCAAGGGTAATGAGATTCACTTTTCTTTTTTTTTTTTTTCATCAAAACCAAAATATATTATAAAAGGAAGCTAGATGGCATCAGCCAACAAGGGAATACATCAACACCAGTCATGTAACTAGCAAAATATGTCAACGCCAGAAAAAAAAAAAAAAATTCAATTCACATCAGCTAAAATTTCAAACATAATCACCCTATTTCTTCTCAATCCCTGTCCTATCTTGCACTCACCAAATAATCACCATATTCACTGCCTTGATCCCACCCACCATTCATTCACTTCAGCTAACAATATAAAATTTCCACTCAGTCGACTATTGCTCTTAGTTTCATCTTAATCCTTCACCTCAGTACCTATTTCTTCCATATCAGTGTCTGCTGCCTTACTTTTGTACTCCTCAAAGAACTGATAAACATTGCTCAACTCCTTAAAGTCCCTCCGAAACCAGCAGGATCCCGTCTGCCCCTAGCTGCTCCGTTAACATTGAGTTAACCAAACCCGAAGACAGTGGCTTCTTCACTAATGGAGACAGTAATCACAAAAATGAATGTTCCCACCATTCGAGCACCAGAAAACATACATTAGAATGTACCGCATGAACCCAATCCATGGCTCTTAATTAATTGAAAGGAAAACATCCCCCTCTTCCAATCGTTTCCTACTACAAATGATTTCAGTTCTAGCCAGCTAAGGATGATCATGGTAGAAGTAAGAAAGAAATAGGACACTGCCTTGAAACACTCTTAGTATTTGGTTGACACGTGCCCTTTTTGTTCTTCTTCTGTTTCTTCTTTTTGCTCAACTAAAAATATTATGTTTTCATTAACCATTTTCGATTTTTATGAGTACTTTTTGATTTTTCAGTTGTGTGTTTTGATTATTGATTGATTTATCGATTTCTGAGCTTTTGTTTGCTGTTTTTTTTTTTTTGGGTTTTGATTGGATTTGTAGAAGATTATTACAACTTGAGGTTAAGGTTAAAGAATCCCTCTTTGAGGATGAGGGTGGGAAGAAATGATTCAACTTAATTATCAGACAACTCTAATGGAGAGTGTCAGTTTACCTCACTCATCTAAAACTCAGTTCAATGTCCTCTAAATATCAATGTTGACGCAACAATTTTGGGCACATATCATCCTTATTGGGTGGGTTCGTTTATGGGTTTTTCTTTTCTCTATTTTTCCCTTCACTTATATTTTTTTCTTCTTTGTCAGTATGGGTTTATGTAAGCATATAGTCTCTGGATTTGACTTTAATTCTTGATGTCTGTCATTTTTTCCCTCGCTTATTACGAGATTTAACTTTTACAGAGAGGCTCAAGTCTTATTTTTGATGTTTAGCTCCATTCTCAATATGGATACTGAGAGGCTCAGACTGCTACTCTTATAGCAGCTAGCTTTGTAAGAAGTCAACTTCACTGCTTCATTTTCAGTTCTAATCTCTCAACACTTTTCAGCCACCAAGTCAGGTAATAAGATCTGAAGCAATGATTTCCTCTACTGATTATCAACAGTTTTAGATTTTAAGACATGATAGGATGTTCAGCAGACATAATCTATCATAGATAGAAATTAATACAAAAAGAGCTACCCAGAAGCAATATAATGCTGAAATCTCAAACTGTTGAACATTTTAGCTCTTAATATTCTGTAATGATGTCCTGCACACTTGAATCTAGCATTTTATACACATTGAGAGGTTATCTCTGGTGACCAGAATTTCATCATGTTTCTGTCTGCTACCCATCCATAGCTCCATCTAATAAACGCCATTGCATTTATGTTTCCTTTTCATGCTTACACTAACATATAAGAACTTATTCAAAAATCCAATACACTAACATATATGATTGCGTTGCAGGGCATAGCAATGGACACGTAGAGCCCGGTGTTGGCATTGCAAATTGTCTTGGACCTCCTGTTTGTAAATACTTGAAAAATCACAGAAAGCTGAATGATTATGTGAGAAACTACGGGAGGATCAGAGATGAATTGAATTGTAAAATGGAAGAGATAGAGCTGCAACTGAACGCAGAGCTTCTTCCTCCTCCGGCGAAGATACCAAAGTAGGGAGTTGAAAATTGGTTGAAAGATGCGAAAGAGATGATTGCGGAAGCACAGGACGTGGAAAATAAAGTCAGAAACGGAGATATCTCTGTCGTGCTTGGAATGGAAAGCTGGTTGATGAAAAGACTCGAGAAATGAAGGAATTTCTTGATAAAGCTCCTAATGCCTCTGAAGCTCTTGGCATGGAAGGTCCAAGTGGTGGGTTGCCACTGCCAACATCAGAACTAGTTGGGGAGGAAGCTGCCAGAAAAGAGATTTGGCCATGTTTGATGCAGGAGGAGGTAAAAAAGATTGGGGTTTGGGGGATAGGCGGTGTGGGTAAAACCACTATCATGAAGCACATCCACAACGATCTTTTGAAAGAACAAAGGTTCGAAAGGGTAATCTGGGTTACCATATCAAAGGAGTTCAATGTAATGAAGGTACAAGATGATATTGCAAGTGCTTTGAAGTTGAAGGAATATTTAGACAAAGAAGGAGACAAGCTCAGACGAGCAGCAATCTTGTCAGAAATGCTGAAGAAAGCAGGAAAGCATGTTCTAATCCTAGATGATGTGTGGGATGAAGTCTCTCTAGAAGAAGTTGAGAAACCTGAGCCAACTGGCAGCAATGGCTGCAAGTTGGTGTTGACAACCCGTTCGGAGCATGTCTGTAAGTATATGGGTTGCATGGTGATAAAAGTGAAGCCCCTTCCGGAAGAACAGGCATTGAAACTATTCTCGAGTAAAGTTGGGCCTAACATAGTGCAAAATCAAACTTTAATGCCAATTTTGAGGCTCGTTGTCAAAGAATGTGCAGGTCTGCCTCTTACAATTATCGTCGTAGCTGGTACATTGAAAGGAGAAGAGGACCCTCTTATTTGGAAAAACGCACTCAGGGAATTGAAAGAGAGAATAGAAAAAGTGGAAGGAGTGGAAGCTAAAGTAATCGAGCGTTTGAAATTTAGCTTCGATCACTTAAAGGATGAGAAAGTGAAATATTGTTTCTTACATTGCGCATTATATCCTGAAGATTTTGAAATTTGGAAGGATGAGTTAATTGAGTGCTGGATTGAAGAGGGATTCATAGATGATATGGATACAACACAAGAAATGAAAGACAAGGGCCATGTTTTTTTGAAGAAGTTATACAAAACTTTAAAATTCAAAATTTAGTTTAGTAATTTTTTTTTTTTTTTACATTTCTAACTTTTCACATTCATGCGTAATCTTGAGTCGTAAGGTCAACGGTGGCACCTTTGAGCCCCTCCATGAATCATTCAGTGGCTCTTTTTGGAGGTGAAACATGTCTCTAAAAGTTGATAGTTGGGTCTCTTCGTGAACCATTCTGCAAACTTTCCACAAAGGTGAAACATATCTCCAAAAATCAACAGTTGGTGCCCTTCATCAACAGTCGAGCAGCTCTCTCCATAGAGGTGAGGTATAACACCAAAAATTGACAATCAAGCCCCCCATAAACCGTTTAGTCACTCTCCATGGAGATGAGGCATATTTCCAAAAATCGACAGTAGGGCCCCTTCGTGAACCATTTAGTAGCTCTCTGCAAAAGTGAGACGTATATATCTCCAAAAATATAACACTAGATCATTCAATCAACAACTATACAACTCGTGATAATATGCATTATATATTTCTCGATTGTTGGGCCAATAGACACACTATCCACTAAATCACAAAACGAAATTTATACAAGTCAACTACGAATAGAAACACCATTGCCAACACATTGTTAAAAAAGATGAAGGCATATATGAATTTCAATATCTTACACGGCATTGTGTATTCTCAAGTCAATCACTACTATCCATCAAACTACAAAGTGAAGGTCATGTAAGACATACGAAAGCACTATCCGTCAATATACCAATAAAAAAAATTAAGTCAAGACTTGGATTCAGTTCAATAGTACCATCCGGTATGACTCATAAAGGTATCCACCCACGATAAAGGCACCCTTCCACCAAGGGTTCATTTTCATTTCATTAAAGATTCATTCATCGAAAGATAGCTCGCTTTATTACATTAGCATAATCCTAAATAGTTTCTATTGTCTCCGAAATTAGCTTAATTTCAAACAATTGCTTTACCTTCAACGTTAGCATAATTTAAATACTAATGAACAATTGCAATGCTTACAATGCCAACACAATTCTAAATATTTGTAAATTACCACAAGAAAAATAGAAGCAAATAGTTCTACATCAAATTGTCCTCGTAGACGACTCATGTGTAAGATCTGATATTTCATCAGATTTTTGAAAAACAGAGAGTGGTTTAAACTAAATGAAAAAAGAAACCTCGAGATAATGATTTTTTTTATATATTTAAGATGAGAGGAAATAATTATCCGACAATTTAACAACACTAATAGTTAATTAAGAATTTAGGTATAGGTATAGGTATAGGTATCTGACTGTTAGCATTTGTTAAATTAATTTTATCTTACATCTGTTTCTTTTTGGATTAAATCCTGAACTGCATAAAGCAAACATGAGACAAATTAATGTTAGCTTGTGGTCCTTCAACTTTTTCCACTTCCATCTTACCCTGCTTTCAACATTTCATTACCACTCTCCATTATTTATATCTCCTCCTCCTGCAATGGAAGCTGCAGGTTTCAGAGCTGCCACAAATAAGGATTTCATAGCTCAAGAACATGACAATGACAGGGAAGATGACCAAGAAGAAGAAGGGGTTGCTAGGGGAAGATAGGGTTCAGTGATGGCTTGTCACAGCCTTCTTCTCAAGTCGAAAAATCCAAGCTCAGTTTATCGGATGCATTTGACCGCAATCGAAAGGAGTCATTGCAGACATAATCAGCTTATGCTAACCAAAACATCAACTTACTATACTATGATGAAGGATTTTATAACAACGTCAGGTATCGGAATTAAAATTCAATTATCCAAGAGAATCTAAGGGATAACATCTGAAGGAAATTCAGATTGTTCAAGAACAAATTTGAAATTTCATGGCAGATTAGGTATCCAATCAGCTGAACCGCTAAAGCGATTGAAAGCTTGGTAGAATATTATGTTCCAATGCTACAAATTAAACTTTAGTTTCCTTCATTACAGTTTGCCTATGTATAGAATATTATGTTTGTGAGCAAGTAAATTATATCAAGCTTTTTGTTACTTTTGCTGCTTCAAAAACCCCAACAAATGCTCTTTTGAATCGATTCATTGTGGTTTAAATCGATTCTTTTTAGATTAACTCCACTAAAACACCTAACAGAGGAGAAGTGCCTCCAAAAATGACTCTCGAGATTACATGAAGTTGTGTTTCATGCAAACATATATCAGTATATTTAGAGCCATTTTCTTTTATGATATTATGAGGTTTCTCTAGTAATTTGGTTGCCCAGAATAAATTGAGAATTTGTTCATATAGATCTTCATTCATAGATATACATTGTCAATTCATTATTTTATTGCTGACACCACTTGAATCTTAATTCCAAATTTTTTATTGAAAAAAGAGACATCAAAAGATTTCTTTTAATCTTTTAAAATACTTACAAGTTCTAGAAAATGCCCGATGTGGAACACGAGATTCACACTAGTAAAAATTAAAATAAACTAAGTAAACCAAAATTTCAACATAATTAATTTAAAATAAGAAAATATATAAAAGTAATACAATTAAAGTATAATGTTAAAAAAAATCTAAAAAATTCTCTAACATTAAAAGAGAATATAGTCCATAAGCATTTTTTATGTCAGTGAATAGGAATGAAGGAGAATATAGTCCATGAAAGCTGTGAACTAGCCCTCCTTTTGCATCCAAAGAGAGCCTGAGTTTGAAATGGCTACTTGATCTCAACTTTATAACGAGGTCATCTTTCTATTTAAGCTTAGCTACACATTTTTTTACCTTTTTTTTCTCTCATTTTTCTTGGTTTTTAGTTAGCTAAAAGTAACATCGAGAGGGTGACAGAGGTGTCATTTTACATAAATTTTATCTATCGTTTCCATTGCGACGTGGGCCTCTTTGATAAAATTTTCTTTAAATATATAACCAACCAAGATAAGCAAAGTTAGAAGTGAAAGACAAAATGATTATTGCTATAGAAGGCATTTTATTTTGTTTGTTATGTTATAACAGTAAAATAAGACATGATATAAAATTTAACAAATCCTAAATTAGGATTTGTTGTGTTAAATCATCAAGAATAAATTAATAACAAGATTAAATGCAGAAGCGTGTTTAAATCCATTGATATTTTGAAATCTTTGAGTCTTGTGGTTTTGATCTTCCAAATTAACACATAAGTAATTTAGAGAAGGTGTCTCTCTCTTTTTTGAAGATGGGATGTCAAAAAAGTTACGATGTGTAATTTGTGGACCATAACCCTATAATATATAACTTTTGCACATTAACCCTAGTTTCTAATCAATCCATCATAAATTAGAAATTAGTTACTAGAGTATCTAAATATAGCCTCGCTTAGACAAAGGTTAGGCCAAGCACAACCACCTTGACAAGACTACTAACATTCATTATCATCATATCTTGTAACCCAATCACATCAGATCGTGTAGCCAGAGAGAAATATGTCGAATAATAATCCACTAATCACGAGAGGATACGTGACAACATCTCTAAACTCCACAATAAGACATATAATACACTAAACTATCAAACCACGTATCTCCTTCCAACATCTCCCATTTCTACTCTCTAGCCCCTTATATAGTGCTTTTTTCTCCTCTACTGTCTACGGTGAATTTCCAACAGAAATTGAATGGGAATGAAAGAGTGGACATAGGGAAAATGTATTTGTGGTTCTCCCAAAAAATTTCTGAAAATGATAGGATCAAGGTATGTTTGCAATTTTATTTTATTTTTTGTAAAATATGTAACGTAGGCATTTTGTAACTTAAAAACATCCATTAATGTTATGACTTTATCTATCTATAACTCATTCAGGTCCCTTGAAAGAAACAAATGTTATTATTTAGTTGGTGGATAGGTCCATAGTTTATTCGTAAGGTGTTTTAAAAGATGTTAGAGTTGTGTGATAAAAATTCTTGTTAAATAAATAATATAGTGGTAAAACTAAGGGATCTGTGGTGAGCTTAAGGACCAAGCTGCACAAGTAGAATCCATATAGAACTACTCTTTTTGTATTTGACATTGATTGCACAAGTAGAATCAATATAGAACTACTATTATTTTATTTGACATTGATTACAATAATGTTTTTTCAACCTTTAAATAGATGTAGTCGAAACTCCTCTTGTATCATTCGATTTTAAACATTAGTGAATTTTCTTCTCCTCTTCCCATGGTTTTTTTCCCAAAAGGATTTCCACGTAAAATCTGTGTATTTTATTTTTTTTCGTATTGCTTTGCGATATTTCTATATTGTCATTATCGACGTTCAGCTTTAACAAACTGGTATTAGAACTTTTTTGGTTGCTTATCTCGATCACGGTAATGGAAATAATAAAGTATGATATTTTGCTGTTGGATCGCAATACCAGATTCACGTTGTGACAGATAAAGAAGCAGATAATTCTTGTGTAGATAGATTTGGAGGATGCCTTGCTAGGGTTAGATAAGATGCCTTCGACATTAATGAAGGAAGAAAAGAAGCATAAAGATTGAAAGGCTTTAATGCAATTACATTAGCATCTGTCGATTGAAATTTTATAGGACGTGATGAATGAGAAGATCAACGCTGTATTATGGGCAAAGTTGCAGCAGCTATGCATGTCGAAAACCCTAACTAGCAAGTTGTATGTGAAGTAGTGTCTTTATGCTCATCGTTTGAAGGAAGGTGCGTCTATGCATGAACACTTAACTGTGTTTAAAGAAATTCTCTTGGACCTAGAAGCCATGGAGGTTCAGTATGATAAAGAAGATTTAGGGTTAATTCTACTTTGTTCATTGCCCTCGTCTTATTCAACATCTAGAGATACAATTTTGTATAGCCGTGAATCTCTCACAGTTGATGAAGTCTATGCTTCCTTAACCTCGTATGACAAGATGAAACATTTTGTAGCTGGATCTAACTTTTAGGGCAAGGGTCTCGTTGTTCATGGGAAACAAGAATGAAATACTAATGATAATCATGGAAGGACACAAGAACAAAGTCTCACAATAAATCTAAAGTTAGATTGAGATATTCAAACAGAGGTAAAATCTGTAACTTTTGTAAGAAGAAAGGGCATATTAAGTTTGAGTTCTATAAGGTGCAGAACAAAATCAAAAGGGAGATGACAAATCAAAAAGGAAAACAACCAGAACAATCTGATAAAGCTAATGTTGTAGAAGACTACAGTGATGGTGGACTCCTAGTTTCTTTTGCCGACAACTCTAAAGTGATCGAGTAGTGGATCCTTGATTCTGGTTGCACCTTCCATATGAGTCCCAATCGAGATTGGTTTACAACATATAAAATAGTGTCTAAAGGTGTTGTTTTGATGGGAAATAATGTTTTATGTAAAATTGCAGGTATTGGCACGATCGAAATTAAGATGTTCGATGGAGTCATCAAAACATTTAATGGCATAAGACATGTACCATAACTGAAGAGAAACTTGATTTTGAGTGCTCTTGATTTAAAAAGGTACAAGTATACAACTAAAAGTGGGGTTTTGAAGATTAACAAGGGTTCCTTCATTGTGATGAAAGGGTAGAGAAAGATTGCCAAGTTATATGTTTTGCAAGGTTTAACTGTTATTGGTGACACAACTGTCATTTCCTCTTCCTTGTTAGATTATGATGTTACTAGACTTTGGCATATGTGTCTAGCATATATGAGTGAGAACAACATGATAGAATTGAGCAAAAGAGGACTTCTTGATGGACAAAACATTAACAAACTGAAGTTCTATGAGCACTTCATTTTTTAGAAGCAAAAGAGAGTTCGATTCACAAGAGGAACCCATAACATGAAGAGAACACTGGATTATATTAATTATGATATTTGAGGACCATTTGGAGTGCCTTTGAAGGGTGACACTAATTATATGCTTACGATCATTGATGATTTTTCTAGAAAAATTTGGGCATTCTTCCTGAATTAGAAAAGTGATATGTTTTTCATTTTTAAAGCTTCGAAAACTATGATGGAGAAGCAGACAGGAAAATAGATAAAACAACTCTGCACAAATAATGACTTGGAATTTTGTTTTGATGAGTTTAATGAATTATGCAAATAAGAAGAGGTTGTAAGACACTTGACAGTTCGTTATACTCTACAGTAAAACGACATTGCAGAATGGATGAATAGAACAATCATGGAAAAGGTTCAATGTATGTTGTCATATGCTTATTTACCGAAGTTTTTTTAGGCTAAAGTAGCCTCTATTGCATTTTTTTGATTAATCAATCTTCGTCCGATGCCATTGAGAAAAATACTCCACAAAAGGTATGGTCTGATAATCCTGTTAATTGTTCTGATTTGAAGATTTTTGCATGTCTTGCATATGCTCATGTTGATAATGAGAAATTGGAACTTAGATCCATTAAATGTATTTTTCTTCGTTATAAGGCTGGTGTTAAAGGGTATGAGTTATGGTGTCCTAAAAATATAAAAGTTGTGATTTGCAAAGATGTTATGTTTTATGAAATTGCTATGCTGCCTAACTTATCTTTTAAAGAACCTTCCAATAAAGACTAGCAAAGTTCAAACACACATATGAAGTAGGTGGAGCTTTAGATTGATCTAAGACCTACAATAGAGTCTACTCCTCAAGTTAGTATAGAAACTCAGAGTAGAGTTGCTTCTTCACCATAATATTCTATTACCAAGAATAGACCTAGAAGAGAAATTAAACCTCCAAAGAGGTACGCTGAGGTTGATCTAGTTGCTTATGCTCTAAACATGGCTAAAAATATAGATACAAATCAAGAGCCAGCTATTTATTTCTAAGCAGTTAGCTGTGAAGATTCAGAAAAGTGGATGTTTGTTATGTAAAAGAGATGAAATCAGTCCATAAGAATAGAACATGGGACCTAGTGAAGCTTCCTAATGGTAAAAAGGTTGTTCATTGTAAATGAGTATTTAAGAAGAAAGAAGAGACTCTAGGAGCCTGAAGATATAGATGCAAATTAAGAGCCATCTAAATATTCTAAGGCGGGTAGCTGTGAAGACTCAGAAAAGTGGATGTTTGCTATGCAAGAGGAGATAGAATCACTCCACAAAAAAGCAGAACATGGGATCTTGTGAAACTTCCTAAAGGTAAAAAGGTTGTTCGTTGTAAATGGGTGCTTTAAAAGAAAGAAGGGACTCCAAGAGTTGAAGAACCCGTATATAAAGCAAGGCTTGTTGCAAAGGGTTACAATCAAATTTCAGGAGTGGACTTCACAGATGTGTTCTCCCCAGTTGTGAAGCATAGTTCGATTCGAGCTTTGCTTGGTATTGTGGCCATTCATGATTTGGAGCTTGAGCAGTTAGATGTAAAAACTGCATTTACATGCAACAACCAGAGGGTTTTACAGTCTTAGAAAAAGAGGACTATGTTTTCTTGCTGAAAAAGTCCCTTTACGGTTTGAAACAGTCACCAAGGCGGTGGTACAAGATGTTTGTTTCCTTTATGACTTCTCATGATTTCAAAAGAAGTAGTTTTGACAGTTATGTTTTCTTTAAGAAAAAAGTGATGGTTCTTTTGTGTATCTACTTCTTTATGTTGATGACATGTTGATAGCAACAAAAGATAAATGAGAGATAAGAAAGGTCAAAGCCCAACTAAGTGAAAAATTTGAGATGAAAGATTTGGGACCAGCAAATAAGATACTTGGTATGGAGATTCTCAGAGATAGAAAAGCAAGTAAATTGTACCTAAGCTAGAAGTGGTACATTGAGAAAGTTCTTTACAGGTTCAATATGTAGAGTGCTAAGCCTGTTAGTACTCCTTTAGTAGCCAATTTCAGACTAGAGGTGTGCATGAAATTTGGCCTGACCCTACCAAGGCCCGCCCAAATGTGGGAGGGTTTGGCCAAAATATAGGCCAAAAATGGGCTTAGACAAAAAATAAAGCTGATTTAAAAATGGGCGGGCTCGGTAAAGCATTTTTGGCTCAGGCTGGCTGACCAAACCGAATCCATTAAAGGCAAAAAATATTTTTAAATATTATTTTCTTATTGTTTTCTCTTTATTTTGCTACCATTTTACTATTATGTTTCTATTATTTTGTTATTATTGTTTAGATATTATATAAAACTTATTTTATTGTTAATTTTGTTATTATTTTAAAGACATTTGTTAATTTTGTTATTATTTTAGAGGCATTTGCTTGTTAAGTTGCATCTATTTTAGTGTTATTTAAGTCTACATATTTTTAAAATTTATTTTCAATTTGTTGAAAATATTTATTTTGATTTTTTAATATTTTGATGTATTATATATATTTAAAATTATATAAAATAATATAAAAAATTACTACTGTAGAAGGAGTAGCCTGAGTTTTAGTATTTTATATAAATTGGGCTTGGGCAAAATTTTAGGCCCATTTTGGGCTGCCGACCTGGCCGAGCCCAATGAATGGGCCTAAATTTTTAATTGGGCCCGACCCAAACCCGGCCCGGCCCGACCATGCACACCTCTATTTCAGACTTTTATCGGCTTTGTCTCCACAATCAGATGATGAGATTGAGTACATGTCACATGTTCTATACTCTAATGTAGGGGGATCTCTCATGTATGATATGGTTTGTTCACGTCCAAATTTATCATATGCAGTCATTGCAGTTAGCAAATACGTGGCGAATCTTCGTAAAGAACATTGGAAAGAAACTCAGTGGATTTTAAGATACTTATGAGGTACTACTGATGTTTGCTTATAGTTTGGAAGAACTAGAGATGGAGTCATTGGGTATGTTGATGTTGATTTTCTTTGGAGACCTTGATAGAAGAAGATCTCGACGGAGTTATGTCTTTACAATCGGAGGTTGTGCAATCAATTGAAAGCCACTTTGCAAACTACGATCGCTTTCTCTACCATTGAAGTGAGTACATGACGATTAACGAGGCTTGTAAAGAAGCTTTTAGTTGAAGGACTCTTTAGTGAACTTAATGAAGACCTTCAAATCAATACAATATTTTGTGACAGTCAGAGTGCAATCTTCCTTACAAAAGATCAAATGTTTCATGAGAGAACAAAACACATTGATGTTCGATATCATTTTGCTCATGATATTATTGCTCATGGTGATATTGTTGTGAGCAAAATTAGTATTCATGAAAATCCTACAGATATGATGACTAAGCCACTTCCAATAACCAAGTTTGAGTATTGCTTAGACTTGGCTGGTGTTCATTGTTGAAGTTAAACCCTTAAGGGGTTTTATGGAAGAGGTGGAGAACTTGTTCGTTGAGAGTTCGCGATGAAGAACTTGTTCATTGAGAATTCGTGTCAAGGTGGAGATTGTTAGAATTAAGTAACCCGAATCCTTATTTAAATAAAATACAGTGGTAATATAAAATAAAAGTAAAATCCATATAGAATTACACTTCTTTTATTTTATTTTAGAATCTTATTAAACTCTATCTATTTTATATTAATTAGAATAAGGTGTTTCAATCTTACTACACTCCTATTAGAATATGGCTTTACAAGCCTATAAATAGACATAGTCTATTCCTCTTCTATTTATTCGAATTCGACATATTGAATTTTCTTCTCCTCTGCCCGTGGTTTTTCCTCGAAAGGGTTTCCTCGAAAGGGTTTCCATGTAAAATCTGTGTGTTCTTTATTTTTATTTTTCTTATCTTTGCAATATATTATCATTATCGACATTATATATTTTTTACAACAACACATTAACATGTCCTAAGATTTTCTTTATTAGATTGCAAACTCAAATAAGACAAATAATCAACTGCCTTAGTGACAACCTATAATGGGCATTGTCGAGTGCCACTCAATTTCATTCTTCACATCTTGCTTAATCATCATGTATTTATTTGTTGTTGTTTTGTTGATGTTTCTAATAAATTTCTTAATTGGATGTTAATTTAGTGAGGAGATTTAAAGGGAATAAAAAAAAGACTTCATATCAAAAAGACTTTTCTTAGTAGAAGATAGAATAATTTATAAAATCAACACATCAATCACATATAATATATGATATCAAATAAATTAAAGCCAATGGACAATATTCACACGAAAATAAAAACTCAGGGGAGGAAGCTTCCAATCAGTTTATTTATAGATAGAATGGTGTTTACAACATTCACCATTCTAATTATTAAGTGGAGACGTTCTTATTTATTCAAGTATTCGTATTTATATGTATAAAAAAGGTATTCCTATTTAAAAATCAAGCAGCTAATTAGACCAAGTTGCTGTTGCGTGGTCAAGATTTGTTTTGTTTTTAATATTACTAGGGAGAAATCAACCAGGTATTACATAATATGTTTTCGACAATAAATTATTTCCAAGTCTGCGGGATTTCTCAGTATAAATGTTTGTGTTTTGTTAATGAAAATGAAGCAACAATTCTACTAGCTTTCATCTACATTTCGCCCCAGAAATTATAGTAAAGCAGAGACAATGAGAGGATTATCGGTGTTGAGTTGGATTCTGATCATCTGCGTCTGCCAAGTAGCAGTGCGGAGCCAATACTACTCGGACACCGTACCATATCAACCCAGGCCAGTTGTGGTCACCAATCTTCACTTCTATATGCACGAAATTATGGGCACTACAGCAGTCGTGCTAGTCCAAGCTAACATCACAAGCAATAATTCATCAGTGCCATTTGCTAGCCTAGCTGCCGTTAATGATCCCCTCAGGACTGGTCCTGAGCCTGACTCAGAGCTGATTGGAAATGTTCAGGGTCTTGCCCTCCTAGCCGGATCAAATGCATCGAGCACGCAGTACATAGAATTTGGATTCAATACCGGTAAGTTTAATGGCAGCTCTCTAAGCGTATTTTCAAGGGGAGACCCTGGGCTTGCGGTGGTCGGAGGAAGAGGACAATTCGCGATGGCAACAGGGACTGCACTATTTAACCCTATCCTTATAAATGCCACCCATGTCATTATTGAATTTAACTTTACTGTAGTTCATTACTAAGATGTTATTTACAGATACAATCCTCTTGGATTGTGGAAAGTCATATGATTCTGCTCCACTTGATTAGAATAAATGTATGAGAAATACATAGGATTATATTATTAAAATTAAAATTCTCATACTTGATCATTGTACTTGATCATTTTATTAGAAATAAATTTTAGTTTCTTAGCTACAAAAGGACACCAATAATTGTATCTACTCAGTATTTATCTTCGTATCTAATAGAGGTTGATTTATACAAAAAATTGGAAAGTTTATCGATAACGAAACAATTATTATATGGTGTCAAAGTCAAATATTACAACAAAAGCAAGTTTCTAGACTATTTGGCGTTGACTGCAACAAAGCAATCATGAAAACTTATAAGAACCTAATATGGGCATTGGTGTGTTTGATTCTTTGGCCCTTGACATGTTTACTTTGCTCTATATATCATAACAAATATATTCTTGTGTTGAAATAATCTTGAGACATCAATTCCCAAAAATATGATCCAGATAACCAAAGTTTGATCAAAGCCAGAGAGAAAAGTTTTATTGTTTTTATTGATACCAAATTTTGTCCAAGTCGATAAATCCAGATTAGGCCATACTTAGGCGTCTAACAGATCAACAAATCATGGCATAATGCCAAATCTTGCAATCAATATTTGATTTTTTTTTAAATTATGCCGTTATTCTTTTCTTTTAGCTAAATTTAACTCTCAACCTTTTGTAAAAATTAAATTTGACCATCAACCTTTCAAAAATAGTCAAACTGTTATGTTTTTAATGCAAATATTAACTAAAATGTTAAATTTTAAACATGATAGCGCATAGCAATCCATGTGTCTTTCATGTTAATTTTATGAAATTTTCTGAATTTTTATAACTTTTATTTTATTTTTTGAATATTTTATAACTATGAAATTATTAGTTGACTTGGCATATTAAACAAAAAAATGCCCATGTCATACGTGATTCCCACGCTAATATTATTAAAAAAATTAATGTTTTAGTCAACATTTTCGTTAAAAAAATAATTTTAACACTTTTTAAAATGTTAGTGACACAATTTAGCTCAAGAAAAAGAGCCCTATTGAGAAAAGATAACCATCGAGGGCTAAATTTAACATTATCTTATAAATCAACCTTTCGAACTTAATTTAAGTCTCAATTAAATATTTGGGATTAAATTGAAAATTCAAATTAAAATAAGCCTTTGGTTAAATTTTTCAAAATTTAAATCACAGCAAAAGTTAAATTTGACTTCCTAATCTCCAACCATAGACCAAATTTGTTGAAGTGTTCAGCTTATTACAATTTCTTTCATGTAAAATTCCACTTTTAGTTTTATAACAGATTAATAAAAAATACTCTTAACTTGTAAACTCAAACACTCAACTATATTATTTTAGTGTAAAATATTTTTCTTGTTTTGAAGATATAGTTTAGCAATTGACATGTAATTAATTAATTATTTAGTTGATGTATTATGCGTTCTTCTTACACAATTTTATAATTGTTAGACAGTCACTCCACCCTTGCAACAAGTAAAACCCACCTACCCTCTAAGATCACTCTGTTGAACAAAGCTCACTCACATCGGATGATAGAAAGGAGCGAAGTTGCCTATATAGGAACTCGTCCGGTTGACCTGAAGAAAGCCACGATCATATCATGTTGCCTCTCACCACACTGCAGCAAAAATGATGTTTTTTCAGTAGGCACAGCTCACTCAAATTTCAAGAGTCCTATAACATGTTAGGAACATGTTTAGGTTTTATGAAATTAATGTCTCTTTGAGAGAAAAAGCTCCAATAGTATTTGAGGTAGTGGCTATGTCACAGTTTGTTTTTCTGTATGCTCTTTATTTTTCATCCAAACGCTGCATACGCTGTCTTTTTATATGATACAATTTAATTTGATCCTATTATCATTTGATTTTAAGGCAAGGGTAATGAGATTCACTTTTCTTTTTTTTTCATCAAACCAAAATATATTATAAAGGGAAGCTAGATGGCATCAGCCAACAAGGGAATACATCAACACCAGTCATGTAACTAGCAAAATATGTCAACGCCAGAAAAAAAAAAAATTCAATTCACATCAGCTAAAATTTCAAACATAATCACCCTATTTCTTCTCAATCCCTGTCCTATCTTGCACTCACCAAATAATCACCATATTCACTGCCTTGATCCCACCACCATTCATTCACTTCAGCTAACAATATAAAATTTCCACTCAGTCGACTATTGCTCTTAGTTTCATCTTAATCCTTCACCTCAGTACCTATTTCTTCCATATCAGTGTCTGCTGCCTTACTTTTGTACTCCTCAAAGAACTGATAAACATTGCTCAACTCCTTAAAGTCCCTCCGAAACCAGCAGGATCCCGTCTGCCCCTAGCTGCTCCGTTAACATTGAGTTAACCAAACCCGAAGACAGTGGCTTCTTCACTAATGGAGACAGTAATCACAAAATGAATGTTCCCACCATTCGAGCACCAGAAAACATACATTAGAATGTACCGCATGAACCCAATCCATGGCTCTTAATTAATTGAAGGAAAACATCCCCCTCTTCAATCGTTTCCTACTACAAATGATTTCAGTTCTAGCCAGCTAAGGATGATCATGGTAGAAGTAAGAAAGAAATAGGACACTGCCTTGAAACACTCTTAGTATTTGGTTGACACGTGCCCTTTTTGTTCTTCTTCTGTTTCTTCTTTTTGCTCAACTAAAAATATTATGTTTTCATTAACCATTTTCGATTTTTATGAGTACTTTTGATTTTCAGTTGTGTGTTTTGATTATTGATTGATTTATCGATTTCTGAGCTTTTGTTTGCTGTTTTTTTTTTTTTGGGTTTTGATTGGTTTGAAGATTATTACAACTTGAGGTTAAGGTTAAAGAATCCTCTTTGAGGATGAGGTGGGAAGAAATGATTCAACAATTATCAGACAACTCTAATGGAGAGTGTCAGTTTACCTCACTCATCTAAAACTCAGTTCAATGTCCTCTAAATATCAATGTTGACGCAACAATTTTGGGCACATATCATCCTTATTGGGTGGGTTCGTTTATGGGTTTTTTTTCTCTATTTTCCCTTCACTTATATTTTTTCTTCTTTGTCAGTATGGGTTTATGTAAGCATATAGTCTCTGGATTTGACTTTAATTCTTGATGTCTGTCATTTTTCCCTCGCTTATTACGAGATTTAACTTTTACAGAGGGCTCAAGTCTTATTTTTGATGTTTAGCTCCATTCTCAATATGGATACTGAGAGGCTCAGACTGCTACTCTTATAGCAGCTAGCTTTGTAAGAAGTCAACTTCACTGCTTCATTTTCAGTTCTAATCTCTCAACACTTTTCAGCCACCAAGTCAGGTAATAAGATCTGAAGCAATGATTTCCTCTACTGATTATCAACAGTTTTAGATTTTAAGACATGATAGGATGTTCAGCAGACATAATCTATCATAGATAGAAATTAATACAAAAGAGCTACCCAGAAGCAATATAATGCTGAAATCTCAAACTGTTGAACATTTTAGCTCTTAATATTCTGTAATGATGTCCTGCACACTTGAATCTAGCATTTTATACATTGAGAGGTTATCTCTGGTGACCAGAATTTCATCATGTTGTCTGCTACCCATCCATAGCTCCATCTAATAAACGCCATTGCATTTATGTTTCCTTTTCATGCTTACACCATGGTGATAAAAGTGAAGCCCTTCCGGAAGAACAGGCATTGAAACTATTCTCGAGTAAAGTTGGGCCTAACATAGTGCAAAATCAAACTTTAATGCCAATTTTGAGGCTCGTTGTCAAAGAATGTGCAGGTCTGCCTCTTACAATTATCGCATAGCTGGTACCTTGAAATGAGAAGAGGACCCTCTTATTTGGAAAAATGCACTCAGGGAATTGAAAGAGAGAATAGAAAAGTGGAAGGAGGAAGCTAAAGTAATCGAAGCGTTTGAAATTTAGCTTCGATCACTTAAAGGATGAGAAAGTGAAATATTGTTTACATTGCGCATTATATCCTGAAGATTTTGAAATTCGGAAGGATGAGTTAATTGAGTGCTGGATTGTAGAGGATTCATAGATGATATGGATACAACACAAGAAATGAAAGACAAGGGCCATGTTTTTTTGAAGAAGTTATACAAAACTTTAAAATTCAAAATTTAGTTTAGTAATTTTTTTTTTTTTTTTACATTTCTAACTTTTCACATTCATGCGTAATCTTGAGTCGTAAGGTCAACGGTGGCACCTTTGAGCCCCTCCATGAATCATTCAGTGGCTCTTTTTGGAGGTGAAACATGTCTCTAAAAGTTGATAGTTCGGTCTCTTCGTGAACCATTCTGCAAACTTTCCACAAAGGTGAAACATATCTCCAAAAATCAACAGTTGGTGCCCTTCATCAACAGTCCAGCAGCTCTCCATAGAGGTGAGGTATAACACCTAAAATTGACAATCAAGCCCCCATAAACCGTTTAGTCACTCTCCATGGAGATGAGGCATATTTCCAAAAATCGACAGTAGGGCCCCTTCGTGAACCATTTAGTAGCTCTCTGCAAAAGTGAGACGTATATATCTCCAAAAATATAACACTATATCATTCAATCAACAACTATACAACTCGTGATAATATGCACTATATATTTCTCGATTGTTGGGCCAATAGACACACTATCCACTAAATCACAAAACGAAATTTATACAAGTCAACTACGAATAGAAACACCATTGCCAACACATTGTTAAAAAAGATGAAGGCATATATGAATTTCAATATCTTACACGGCATTGTGTATTCTCAAGTCAATCACTACTATCCATCAAACTACAAAGTGAAGGTCATGTAAGACATACGAAAGCACTATCCGTCAATATACCAATAAAAAAAATTAAGTCAAGACTTGGATTCAGTTCAATAGTACCATCCACGGTATGACTCATAAAGGTATCCACCCACGATAAAGGCACCCTTCCACCAAGGGTTCATTTTCATTTCATTAAAGATTCATTCATCGAACGGTAGCTCGCTTTATTACATTAGCATGATCCTAAATAGTTTCTATTGTCTCCAAATTAGCTTAATTTCAAACAATTGCTTTACCTTCAACGTTAGCATAATTTAAATACTAATGAACAATTGCAATGCTTACAATGCCAACACAATTCTAAATATTTGTAAATTACCACAAGAAAATAGAAGCAAATAGTTCTACATCAAATTGTCCTCGTAGATGACTCATGTGTAAGATCTGATATTTCATCAGATTTTGAAAAACAGAGAATGGTTTAAACTAAATGAAAAAAAACCTCGAGATAATGATTTTTTTAATATATTTAAGATGAGAGGAAATAATTATCCGACAATTTAACAACACTAATACTTAATTAAGTATTTAGGTATAGGTATAGGTATAGGTATTTGACTGTTAGCATTTGTTAAATTAATTTTATCTTACATCTGTTTCTTTTGGATTAAATCCTGAACTGCATAAAGCGAGCATGAGACAAATTAATGTTAGCTTGTGGTCCTTCAACTTTTCCACTTCCATCTTACCCTGCTTTCAACATTTCATTACCACTCTCCATTATTTATATCTCCTCCTCCTGCAATGGAAGCTGCAGGTTTCAGAGCTGCCATAAATAAGGATTTCATAGCTCAAGAACTTGACAATGACAGGGAAGATGACCAAGAAGAAGAAGGGGTTGCTATGGGAAGATAGGGTTCAGTGATGGCTTGTCACAGCCTTCTTCTCAAGTCGAAAAATCCAAGCTCAGTTTATCGGATGCATTTGACCGCAATCGAAAGGAGTCATTGCAGACATAATCAGCTTATGCTAACCAAAACATCAACTTACTATACTATGATGAAGGATTTTATAACAACGTCAGGTATCGGAATTAAAATTCAATTATCCAAGAGAATCTAAGGGATAACATCTGAAGGAAATTCAGATTGTTCAAGAACAAATTTGAAATTTCATGGCAATCAGCTGAACCGCTAAAGCGATTGAAAGCTTGGTAGAATATTATGTTCCAATGCTACAAATTAAACTTTAGTTTCCTTCATTACAGTTTGCCTATGTATAGAATATTATGTTTGTGAGCAAGTAAATTATATCAAGCTTTTTGTTACTTTTGCTGCTTCAAAAACCCCAACAAATGCTCTTTTGAATCGATTCATTGTGGTTTAAATCGATTCTTTTTAGATTAACTCCATTAAAACACCTAACAGAGGAGAAGTGCCTCCAAAAAATGACTCTCGAGATTACATGAAGTTGTGTTTCATGCAAACATATATCAGTATATTTAGAGCCATTTTCTTTATGATATTATGAGGTTTCTCTAGTAATTTGGTTGCCCAGAATAAATTGAGAATTTGTTCATATAGATCTTCATTCATAGATATACATTGTCAATTCATTATTTTATTGCTGACACCACTTGAATCTTAATTCCAAATTTTTATTGAAAAAGAGACATCAAAAGATTTCTTTTAATCTTTTAAAATACTTATTACAAGTTCTAGAAAATGCCCGATGTGGAACACGAGATTCACACTAGTAAAAATTAAAATAAACCAAGTAAACCAAAATTTCAACATAATTAATTTAAAATAAGAAAATATATAAAAGTAATACAATTAAAGTATAATGTTAAAAAATCTAAAAATTCTCTAACATTAAAAGAGAATATAGTCCAGAAGCATTTTTATGTCAGTGAATAGGAATGAAGGAGAATATAGTCCATGAAAGCTGTGAACTAGCCCTCCTTTTGCATCCAAAGAGAGCCTGAGTTTGAAATGGCTACTTGATCTCAACTTTATAACGAGGTCATCTTTCTATTTAAGCTTACCTACACATTTTTTTACCTTTTTTTTCTCTCATTTTTCTTGGTTTTAGTTAGCTAAAGGTAACATCGAGAGGGTGACAGAGGTGTCATTTTACATAAATTTTATCTATCGTTTCCATTGCGACGTGGGCCTCTTTGATAAAATTTTCTTTAAATATATACCCAACCAAGATAAGCAAAGTTAGAAGTGAAAGACAAAATGATTATTGCTATAGAAGGCATTTTATTTTGTTTGTTATGTTATAACAGTAAAATAAGACATGATATAAAATTTAACAAATCCTAAATTAGGATTTGTTGTGTTAAATCATCAAGAATAAATTAATAATAAGATTAAATGCAGAAGCGTGCTTAAATCCATTGATATTTTGAAATCTTTGAGTCTTGTGGTTTTGATCTTTCAAATTAACACATAAGTAATTTAGAGAAGGTGTCTCTCTCTTTTTTGAAGATGGGATGTCAAAAAAGTTACGATGTGTAATTTGTGGACCATAACCCTAATATATAACTTTTGCACATTAACCCTAGTTTCTAATCAATCCATCATAAATTAGAAATTAGTTACTAGAGTATCTAAACATAGCCTCGCCTAGACAAAGGTTAGGCCAAGCACAACCACCTTGACAAGACTACTAACATTCATTATCATCATATCTTGCAACCCAATCACATCAGATCGTGTAGCCAGAGAGAAATATGTCGAATAATAATCCACTAATCACGAGAGGATACGTGACAACATCTCTAAACTCGACAATAAGACATATAATACACTAAACTATCAAACCACGTATCTCCTTCCAACATCTCCCATTTCTACTCTCTAGCCCCTTATATAGTGTTTTTTTCTCCTCTACTGTCTACGGTGAATTTCCAACACAAATTGAATGGGAATGAAAGAGTGGACATAGGGAAAATGTATTTGTGGTTCTCCAAAAAAATTCCTGAAAATGATAGGATCAAGGTATGTTTGCAATTTTATTTTATTTTTTGTAAAATATGTAACGTAGGCATTTTGTAACTTAAAAACATCCATTAATGTTATGACTTTATCTATCTATAACTCACTCAGGTCCCTTGAAAGAAACAAATGTTATTATTTAGTTGGTGGATAGGTCCATAGTTTATTCGTAAGGTGTTTTAAAAGATGTTAGAGTTGTGTGATAAAAATTCTTGTTAAATAAATAATATAGTGATAAAATTAAGGGATCTGTGGTGAGCTTAAGGACCAAGCTGCACAAGTAGAATCCATATGGAACTACTCTTTTTCTATTTGACATTGATTGCACAAGTAGAATCAATATAGAACTACTATTCTTTTATTTGACATTGATTACAATAATGTTTTTTTCAACCTTTAAATAGAAGTAGTCGAAACTTCTCTTGTATCATTCGATTTTAAACATTAGTGAATTTTCTTCTCCTCTTCCCATGGTTTTTTTCCCAAAAGGATTTCCACATAAAATCTGTGTATTTTATTTTTTTTCTTATTGCTTTGCGATATTTCTATGTTGTCATTATCGACGTTTAGCTTTAACAAACTGGTATTAGAACTTTTTTGGTTGCTTATCTCAATCACGGTAATGGAAATAATGAAGTATGATATTTTGCTGTTGGATCGCAATACCAGATTCACGTTGTGACAGATAAAGAAGCAGATAATTCTTGTGTAGATAGATTTGGAGGATGCCCTGCTAGGGTTAGATAAGATGCCTTCGACATTAATGAAGGAAGAAAAGAAGCATAAAGATTGAAAGGCTTTAATGCAATTACATTTGCATCTGTCGACTAAAATTTTATAGGACTTGATGAAGGAGAAGATCAACGCTGTATTATGGGCAAAGTTGCAGCAGCTATGCATGTCGAAAACCCTAACTAGCAAGTTGTATGTGAAGTAGTGTCTTTATGCTCATCGTTTGGAGGAAGGTGCGTCTATGCATGAACACTTAACTGTGTTTAAAGAAATTCTCTTGGACCTAGAAGCCATGGAGGTTCAGTATGATAAAGAAGATTTAGGGTTAATTCTACTTTGTTCATTGCCCCCGTCTTATTCAACCTCTAGAGATACAATTTTGTATAGCCGTGAATCTCTCACAGTTGATGAAGTCTATGCTTCCTTAACCTCGTATGACAAGATGAAACATTTTGTGGCTAGATCTAACTTTTAGGGAGAGGGTCTCGTTGTTCATGGGAAACAAGAACGAAATACTAATGATAATCATGGGACGACACGAGAATAAAGTCTCATAGTAAATCTAAAGGTAGATTGAGATATTCAAACAGAGGTAAAATCTGTAACTTTTGTAAGAAGAAAGGGCACATTAAGTTTGAGTTCTATAAGGTGCAGAACAAAATCAAAAGGGAGATGACAAATCAAAAAGGAAAACAACCAGAACAATCTGATAAAGCTAATGTTGCAGAAGACTACAGTGATGGTGGACTCCTAGTTTCTTTTGTCGACAACTCTAAAGTGATCGAGTAGTGGATCCTTGATTCTGGCTGCACCTTCCATATGAGTCCCAATCGAGATTGGTTTACAACATATAAAAGTGTCTAAAGGTGTTGTTTTGATGGGAAATAATGTTTTATGTAAATTCGCAGGTATTGGCACGATCAAAATTAAGATGTTCGATGGAGTCATCAAAACATTTAATGGCATAAGACATGTACCATAATCGAAGAGAAATTTGATTTTGAGTGCTCTTGATTTAAAAGGTACAAGTATACAACTAAAAGTGGGGTTTGAAGATTAACAAGGGTTCCTTCATTGTGATGAAAGGGTAGAGAAAGATTGCCAAGTTATATGTTTTGCAAGGTTTAACTGTTATTGGTGACACAACTGTCATTTCCTCTTCCTTGTTAGATTATGATATTACTAGACTTTGGTATATGTGTCTAGGGTATATGAGTGAGAACAACATGATAGAATTGAGCAAAAGAGGACTTCTTGATGGACAAAACATTAACAAACTGAAGTTCTATGAGCACTTCATTTTTTAGAAGCAAAAGAGAGTTCGATTCACAAGAGGAACCCATAACATGAAGAGAACACTGGATTATATTAATTATGATATTTGAGGACCATTTGGAGTGCCTTTGAAGGGTGACACTAATTATATGCTTACGATAATTGATGATTTTTCTAGAAAAATTTGGGCATTCTTCCTGAATTAGAAAATTGATGTGTTTTTCATGTTTAAAGCTTCGAAAACTATGATGGAGAAGCAGACAGGAAAATAGATAAAAAAACTCTGCACAAATAATGACTTGGAATTTTGTTTTGATGAGTTTAATGAATTATGCAAATAAGAAGAGGTTATAAGACACTTGACAGTTCGTCATACTCTACAGTAAAATGACATTGCAGAATGGATGAATAGAACAATCATGGAAAAGGTTCAATGTATGTTGTCATATGCTTGTTTACCGAAATTTTTTTAGGCTAAAGTAGCCTCTATTGCATGTTTTGTGATTAATCAATCTTCGTTCGATGCCATTGAGAAAAATACTCCACAAAAGGTATGGTCTGATAATCCTGTTAATTGTTCTAATTTGAAGATTTTTGCATGTCTTACATATGCTCATGTTGATAATGAGAAATTGGAACTTAGATCCATTAAATGTATTTTTCTTCGTTATAAGGCTGGTGTTAAAGGGTATAAGTTATGGTGTCCTAAAAATATAAAAGTTGTGATTTGCAAAGATGTTATTTTTTATGAAATTGCTATGCTGCCTAACTTATCTTTTAAAGAACCTTCCAATAAAGACTAGCAAAGTTCAAACACACAATGAAGTAGGTGGAGCTTTAGATTGATCCAAGACCTACAATAGAGTCTACTCCTCAAGTTAGTATAGAAACTCAGAGTAGAGTTGCTTCTTCACCATAATATTCTATTGCCAAGAACAGACCTAGAAGAGAAATTAAACCTCCAAAGAGGTACGCTGAGGCTGATCTAGTTGCTTATGCTTTAAACATGGCTAAAAATATAGATACAAATCAAGATCCATCTATTTATTTCTAAGCAGTTAGCTATGAAGATTCAGAAAAGTGAATGTTTGTTATGTAAAAGAGATGAAATCAGTCCATAAGAATAGAACATGGGACCTAGTGAAGCTTCCTAATGGTAAAAAGGTTGTTCATTGTAAATGAGCATTCAAGACAAAAGAAGAGACTCTAGGAGCCTAAAGATATAGATGCAAATTAAGAGCCATCTAAATATTCTAAGGCGGGTAGCTGTGAAGACTCAGAAAAGTGGATGTTTGCTATGCAAGAGGAGATAGAATCACTTCACAAAAAAACAGAACAAGGGATCTTGTGAAACTTCCTAAAGGTAAAAAGGTTGTTCGTTGCAAATGGGTGTTTTAAAAGAAAGAAGGAACTCCAAGAGTTGAAGAACCCGTATATAAAGCAAGGCTTGTTGCAAAGGGTACAGTCAAATTTCGGGAGTAGACTTCACAGATGTGTTCTCCCCAGTTGTGAAGCATAGTTCGATTCGAGCTTTGCTTGGTATTATGACCATTCATGATTTGAAGCTTGAGCAGTTAGATGTAAAAACTGCATTTACATGCAACAACTAGAGGGTTTTACAGTCTTAGAAAAAGAGGACTATGTTTTCTTGCTGAAAAAGTCCCTTTACGGTTTGAAACAGTCACCAAGGCGGTGGTACAAGATGTTTGTTTCCTTTATGACTTCTCATGATTTCAAAAGAAGTAGTTTTGACAGTTGTGTTTTCTTTAAGAAAAAAGTGATGGTTCTTTTGTGTATCTACTTCTTTATGTTGATGACATGTTGATAGCAACAAAAGATAAATGAGAGATAAGAAAGGTCAAAGCCCAACTAAGTGAAAAATTTGAGATGAAAGATTTGGGACCAGCAAATAAGATACTTGGTATGGAGATTCTCAGATATAGAAAAGCAAGTAAATTGTACCTAAGCTAGAAGTGGTACATTGAGAAAGTTCTTTACAGGTTCAATATGTAGAGTGCTAAGCCTGTTAGTACTCTTTTAGTAGCCCATTTCAGAATTTTATCGGCTTTGTCTCCACAATCAGATGATGAGATTGAGTACATGTCACATGTTCTATACTCTAATGTAGGGGGATCTCTCATGTATGCTATGGTTTGTTCACGTCCAAATTTATCACATGCAGTCATTGCAGTTAGCAAATACGTGGCGAATCTTCGTAAAGAACATTGGAAAGCAACTCAGTGGATTTTAAGATACTTATGAGGTACTACTAATGTTTGCTTATAGTTTGGAAGAACTAGAGATGGAGTCATTGGGTATGTTGATGCTGATTTTGCTGGAGACCTTGATAGAAGAAGATCTCTCACAGGTTATGTCTTTACAATCGGAGGTTGTGCAATCAGTTGGAAAGCCACTTTGCAAACTACAGTCGCTTTGTCTACCATTGAAGCTGAGTACATGACGATTACTGAGGCTTGTAAAGAAGCTTTTTAGTTGAAGGGACTCTTTAGTGAACTTAATGAAGACCTTCAAATCAATACAATATTTTGTGACAGTCAGAGTGCAATCTTCCTTACAAAAGATCAAATGTTTCATGAGAGAACAAAACACATTGATGTTCGGTATCATTTTGTTCATGATATTATTGCTCATGGTGATATTGTTGTGAACAAAATTAGTATTCATGAAAATCCTACATATATGATGACTAAGCCACTTCCAATAACCAAGTTTGAGTATTGCTTAGACTTGGCTGGTGTTCATTGTTGAAGTTAAACCCTTAAGGGGTTTTATGGAAGAGGTGGAGAACTTGTTCGTTGAGAGTTCGCGATGAAGAACTTGTCCATTGAGAATTCGTGTCAAGGTGGAGATTGTTAGAATTAAGTAACCGAATCCTTATTTAAATAAAATACGGTGGTAATATAAAATAAAAGTAAAATCCATATAAAACTACACTTCTTTTATTTTATTTTAGAATCTTATTAAACTCTATCTATTTTATATTGATTAGAATAAGGTGTTTCAATCTTACTACACTCCTATTAGAATATGGCTTTACAAGCCTATAAATAGACATAGTCTATTCCTCTTCTATTTATTCGAATTCGACATATTAAATTTTCTTCTCCTCTGCCCGTAGTTTTTCCTCGAAAGGGTTTCCACGTAAAATCTGTGTGTTCTTTATTTTTATTTCTCTTATCTTTGCGATATATTGTCATTATCGACATTATATATTTTTTACAACAACACATTAACATGCCCTAATATTTTCTTTATTAAATTGCAAACTCAAATAAGACGAATAATCAACTACCTTTGTGACAACCTATAATGGGCATTGTCGAGTGCCACTCAATTTTATTCTGCACATCTTGCTTAATCATCATGTATTTATTTGTTGTTGTTTTGTTGATGTTTCTAATAAATTTCTTAATTGGATGTTAATTTAGGGAGGAGATTTAAAGGGAATAAAAAGACTTCATATCAAAAAGACTTTTCTTAGTAGAAGATAGAATAATTTATAAAATCAACACATCAATCACATATAATATATGATATCAAATAAATTAAAGTCAATGGACAATATTCACACGAATATAAAAACGCAGGGGAGGAAGCTTCCAATCAGTTTATTTATAGATAGAATGGTGTTTACAACCTTCACCATTCTAATTATTAAGTGGAGACGTTCTTATTTATTCAAGTATATTCGTATTTATATGTATAAAAAGGTATTCCTATTTAAAATCAAGCAGCTAATTAGACCAAGTTGCTGTTGCGTGGTCAAGATTTGTTTTGTTTTTAATATTACTAGGAGAAATCAACCAGGTATTACATAATATGTTTTCGACAATAAATTATTTCCAAGTCTGCGGATTTCTCAGTATAAATGTTTGTGTTTTGTTAATGAAAATGAAGCAACAATTCTACTAGCTTTCATCTACATTTCGCCCCAGAAATTATAGTAAAGCAGAGACAATGAGAGGATTATCGGTGTTGAGCTGGATTCTGATCATCTGCGTCTGCCAAGTAGCAGTGCGGAGCCAATACTACTCGGACACCGTACCATATCATCCCAGGCCAGTTGTGGTCACCAGTCTTCACTTCTATATGCACGAAATTACGGGCACTACAGCAGTCGTGCTAGTCCAAGCTAACATCACAAGCAATAATTCATCAGTGCCATTTGCTAGCCTAGCTGCCGTTAATGATCCCCTCAGGACTGGTCCTGAGCCTGACTCAGAGCTGATTGGAAATGTTCAGGGTCTTGCCCTCCTAGCCGGATCAAATGCATCGAGCACGCAGTACATAGAATTTGGGTTCAATACCGGTAAGTTTAATGGCAGCTCTCTAAGCGTATTTTCAAGGGGGGACCCTGGGCTTGCGGTGGTCGGAGGAAGAGGACAATTCGCGATGGCAACAGGGACTGCACTATTTAACCCTATCCTTATAAATGCCACCCATGTCATTATTGAATTTAACTTTACTGTAGTTCATTACTAAGATGTTATTTACAGATACAATCCTCTTGGATTGTGGAAAGTCATATGATTCTGCTCCACTTGATTAGAATAAATGTATGAGAAATACATAGGATTATATTATTAAAAATTAAAATTCTCATACTTGATCATTGTACTTGATCATTTTATTAGAAATAAATATTGGTTTCTTAGCTACAAAAGGACACCAATAAATGTATCTACTCAGTATTTATCTTCATATCTAATAGAGGTTGATTTATACAAAAATTGGAAAGTTTATCGATAACGAAACAATTATTATATGGTGTCAAAGTCAAATATTACAACAAAAGCAAGTTTCTAGACTATTTGGCGTTGACTGCAACAAAGCAATCATGAAAACTTAAAAGAACCTAATATGGGCATTGGTGTGTTTGATTCTTTGGCCCTTGACATGTTTACTTTGCTCTATATATCATAACAAATATATTCTTGTGTTGAAATAATCTTGAGACATCAATTCCCAAAATATGATCCAGATAACCAAAGTTTGATCAAAGCCAGAGAGAAAAGTTTTATTGTTTTATTGATACCAAATTTTGTCCAAGTCGATAAATCCAGATTAGGCCATACTTAGGCGTCTAACAGATCAACAAATCATGGCATAATGCCAAATCTTGCAATCAATATTTGATTTTTTTTTTAAATTATGCCGTTATTCTTTTCTTTTAGCTAAATTTAACTCTCAACCTTTTGTAAAAATTAAATTTGACCATCAACCTTTCAAAAATAGTCAAATTGTTATGTTTTTAATGCAAATATTAACTAAAATGTTAAATTTTTAAACATGATAGCGCGCATAGCAATCCATGTGTCTTTCATGTTAATTTTATGAAATTTTCTGAATTTTTTATAACTTTTATTTTATTTTTTTGAATATTTTATAACTATGAAATTATTAGTTGACTTGGCATATTAAACAAAAAAATGCCCATGTCATATGTGATTCCCACGCCAATATTATTAAAAAAATTAATGTTTTAGTCAACATTTTCGTTAAAAAAAATTTTAACACTTTTTAAAATGTTAGTGACACAATTTAGCTCAAGAAAAAGAGCCCTATTGAGAAAAGATAAACGTCGAGGGCTAAATTTAACATTATCTTATAAATCAACCTTTCGAACTTAATTTAAGTCTCAATTAAATAATTGGGATTAAATTGAAAATTCAAATTAAAATAAGCCTTTGGTTAAATTTTTCAAAAGTTAAATCACAGCAAAAGTTAAATTTGACTTCCTAATCTCCTACCATAGACCAAATTTGTTGAAGTGTTCAGCTTATTACAATTTCTTTCATGTAAAATTCCACTTTTAGTTTTATAACAGATTAATAAAAAATACTCTTAACTCCAAAACTTCCAACACATAATATACAAATTATTAACCTACCTTTCATCTAACATCATCAAACATCATAAACCTCAAGAATTCATCCATGGCGATTCATATATACACACTAATCTTAGAAATTCTAGCATGGGTCGGTTAATATACTAAGCAACGATCTCAAAACGTAAAATTAACAAAAGCAAGCTAGATTTCTTACCTAATTAAGCTTGAATAATGCCGAATGTTCTAAGGCTTTTCTCCCTTTTCTTTTGTGTTTTTTTCGGC
Organism: Gossypium rotundifolium; assembly: GCA_025506655.1. Classification (NCBI taxonomy): domain Eukaryota; kingdom Viridiplantae; phylum Streptophyta; class Magnoliopsida; order Malvales; family Malvaceae; genus Gossypium; species Gossypium rotundifolium. Next base: position 13,121,893 of record CP106726.1, read on the forward strand.
CAAAGATGAACAAATGGATGGCTTTTTATTTTATTGTTTTATTAACATATCTTTATTAGTTATTTTAACATATAATGTAATAATATATATTATAAAAACTCAAACACTATTACATGCATCAAGGTGGCCGGCCATTAACCTAAAAATGGACTATTTGCCCTTTTAATACCTCACATTAAAAAGCCATGCTCAATTTAACACATTACACTTTAGTTGGCCACTTTTACTTTTTATGCGATTAAGTCCTTTTTGTCAAATTCAACACTTAAACGATAAAATTTTTCTACGAAACTTTCACACATATAAATACTTACATAATAAACACTAAATGTAATATGTAAACATTTCTCGGGCTCGGATTCGTGGTCTCGAAACCACCTTTTCGATTAGGGTCAGATTCGGTCTGTTACAAGCAGTATTCAGACAGGATTATGGCTGTGGTAAATAGCATAAGGCTCCTTGGAGAGCAATTTAGTGAAGCTAGAATAGTGGAGAAAGTGATCTCTACCTTACCTGAGAGATATGAGGCAAAAATATCTTCCCTCGAAGACTCAAGGGACTTGGCCAGCATCTCCTTAACAGAGCTCATCAATGCTCTGTATGCAAAAGAGAAAAGAAGGGCCAGTAGACTGGATGAGCACAAAGAAGGTGCCTTCCAAGCCAAAACCAAACCTGCCTCGAGCACCACTGCCTACAAAGGTAAAAAGGCTTGGAGAGACAAGCCTAAGTCAGATGCTACTAGAAGAAGGGACCAACCATGCAGGCACTGCAAAAGACCTGGTCATCCAGTAGCAAATTGTTGGTTTAGGCCAGATGTGTAGTGCCAATACTGCAAGAAAATGGGTCATGTAGAAAAGGTTTGTAAAAATAAAGGCAAACCAAGGCAAACTCAACATCAACAGCCAAAAGCTGAAGCTCGAGTAGCTGAAGAAGGCAGTGACAATGAGGAACAAGTCTTTGTAGTCTCATGCTCAGCTGCAAAAGAAAAGGCTACCAAAGGATGGCTCTTAGACAATGGCTGCACCAACCACATGTCACCTGATGCGACCATCTTCAAGACTTTGGACAGGAGCTACAAAACCAAAGTTAAAGTTGGCAATGGTTAGTTTATCAAGGCTGAAGGCAAAGAGGATGTGTTGATATGCACTTGCACATGTAACAAGCTCATCTCAATTGTGTTGCTAGTACCTAAAATTGACAGAAACCTTCTTAGCATAGCTCAACTGCTGGAGAAAGGTTATTCAGTTGTGCTCAAGGGCAAAGAGTGCCAAATTACGAATCCAAATGGATCAAGCCTCATGTCAGTCACAATGATTGATAAATGTTTTGAAGTTAACTGGCCAAGTAACTCACACTCAGCCTGCATTGCCTCTACTAAAGATTCCAAGCTTTGGCACCAAAGGCTTGGACATGCCAACTTCAGATCAATGGCTTAAATGATCAGTCAAGAACTGGTTGAGAACTTCACCAATTCAGTTGAAGAGGAGAAGATCTGTGAAGTATGCCATCTTGGAAAACAAGCCAAATTGCCATTTCCCTCGAATCAAGCCTGGAGAGCTTCAGAAAGGCTTCAATTGGTTCATATAGATGTCTGTGGCCCCATGAAGACTCAGTCATTGAATGGGAGCAGGTATTTCATTCTGTTCATTGATGATTATTCAAGATTTTGCTAGATTTATTTCTTAAAGAAAAAATTAGAAGTGGCTTGATGTTTTGGAAGTTCAAAGGTCATTGTAGACTCAAAACAGGTTGCAAGCTCAAGACTCTAAGGTCAAACAATGGAACTGAGTACAACTCAGCTCAATTTCAAGCCTTTTGTGATGAAGCTGTCATCAAACACCAGCTTACCAACATCTATACACCTCAATAGAATGGTGTAAGTGAAAGAAAGAACGAAGTTTGATGGATATGGCGGTGTCTCATGTTTGAAAAGAATTTGCCCAAAACCTTGTGGGTGAGGCGATAAACAATCTTGTCTATCTTCAAACAGAGCCCAACTAAGGCTTTAGCTCGAAGACCCCATTTGAAGCTTGGCTTGGATTCAAGCCATCATTGGCTCATTTGAAGGTTTTTGGCTACCTGTGTTATACTCATACACCTACTGTGAAGAGAGACAAGTTGTCAAAGATGGCCCAACCTGGTATTCTGGTAGGCTACAACTCAGTCAAGAAAGGTTACAGGATCTTGGATCCTTCTACAAATAAGATCCAAGTAAGCAGAGATGTGGTCTTTGATGAAAAAGGATGCTGGAATTGGGAGAAGAATGAACCAGAAGCAATCTCTGAAGATCTTGCAACAGATCAAATTAAAGCTGTTCAAAATGGTCCTAAAATGGACATTGATGATGAACTAGTGAGGGGCACTCGACCATTGGTTGAGATTTATGAAAGAGCTCAAGTAGCTATTGTTGAACCAAGTTGTTTTGAAGAGGCTGAAGCTCAGCAAGGCTGGAAACAACCCATGCTTGATGAAATTAACATGATTGAGAATTGGGAATTGGTTTAAAAACCTATCAACAGGAAGGTCATTGGGGTGAAATGGATCTATCGAGCCAAGCACAATACTGATGGGAGCTTGAACAAACTTAAAGCTAGGCTAGCTATAAAAGGGTTCAGCCAAAAGTATGGTGTGGACTACCTAGAGACCTTTGCACCAGTGGCTAGACTTGACACCATTAGGCTGCTAGTTGCCTTAGCAACTCAAATGAAGAAGAAAATCCATTAGCTTGATGTGAAGTCAGCCTTTCTCAATGGTTTCCTTGAAGAAGAGATCTATGTTGAGCAACCTCAAGGCTTCAAGGTGGCTGGTAAGGAAGAAATGTTGTACAAGCTAAACAAAGCTTTGTATGGCTTGAAGCAAGCACCAAGGGCCTAGTACAGCAGAATTGATGGCTACTTGGTCAGTTTGAGATTCAAGAGGAGCATTAGTGAGCCTACATTGTATGTCAAAAGGGAAGGACTTCAAACACAGCTCATTGTGTCCCTCTATGTGGATGAACTTCTGGTGACAGGAAGAGACCAGGTTATGTTGGCCAACTTCAAGGCCAAAATGAAAGACATGTTTGAAATGTCTGACCTGGGCCAAATGACATACTTTCTAGGAATGGAGGTGTTCCAAACAGAAAAAGGAATCTTCTTGGGCCAGTAAACTTTTGCCATGAAGATCCTAAAGAAGTTCTCAATGGAGAATAGCAAACCAACTAGCACACCTGTAGCTGTTGGAATGAAGCTGTCAAGCCAAAGGGATCATGATTTGGTCTGTGAAGGTACTTACAGAAGTATTATTGGTTGTTTATTATATCTGATTGCAATAAGACCAGATATCGTGTTTGCAGTAAGCTTGCTTTCAAGGTTCATGCGTTGCTGTAATAAGTAGCACTTTCAAGCAGCAAAAAGGGTGTTGGGATACATTAAAGGGACTCAAAGCTATGGAATGTTGTTTACACAAGCTAAAAGTCTCAAACTAGTGGGATATAGTGACGGTGACTGGGCAGGCTCAATAGAAGATATGAAAAGCACATCTAGTTATGTTTTTAGCCTTGGATCAGCCATGTTTTGCTGGAGCTCAAAAAAGTAAAGTCTAGTAGCTTAGTCAACAGCAGAAGCTGAATATGTTGCAGCAGCTGGAGCTGTAAACCGAACCATATAGCTTAGGAAAATCTTGGTAGATCTAAACCTCAATCAAAGAGGTGCTACAAAGATCTATTGTGACAACAAATAAACTGTTGCAATAGCAAAAAATCTTGTTTTCCATGGCAGAACCAAGCATTTCAACATAAAGCTTCATGTTGTTTGAGAAATGGAGCAAGCTCAAGAAGTTGAATTGATTCATTGCAATTAAGAAGAACAAGCTACTGACATTTTAACCAAGGCTCTCAACAAGTCAAGGTTTTGTAAACTCAGAGAACAGATAGGAGTTTGCAACATGGAAGCCAATGAGGAGTGTTGAAGATGGCTCCCCATGCAACACATGCTCTAGACAAGGTGGCCATGCAGCTCAACTCAAGCAAGCAATAGCTGAAGCTCAACGAGACTGTCCACTTGCAACTGGTTTCTGTTACTTCCACTTCCTTGTTTCAAATTTAGTTTTACTTGAATTAAGTTGGTAATATTTTGTGATGCAATTAGGTGTTGATTGACTGAAAATAAGCTATGCAATATCTACAAGTTAATTCAACAAGTTTCTATGTATTTAGTGGTGTTAGGTGAAAGTTTAGGTAATAGTTGACTTGTAATGACCAGCCACTATCTTGTATTTGTATTGGCATTATGCCATTTGTTCATTTTTAATAAATTGAAACAAGTTTCCTTCCATATGCTCCATTATTTCAGCTTTTCTTTTGTTTTCTGTTCTGTTTTTGCTTTTGTTTCTTCTGCAAGCTTCGAGTCTTGCTGCTCAAGTCTCAGCTGAGTTTGTTGCTTGCTGATCATAACACCAATACCCTTGAATTAGGAAACCCGACATGATCTCCAACAATAGCAGCATTCATAGAAGCAGAAGAACCATTAGTAGAAACAAAAGCACCTACTACATTATATTTGTTGTCATCATCAACATCACCCATTGAGCAAAGATTAGCACTTGTACCTACATTAAGCTTAAGAAAACCGATAAAAGAAGTATCAAAACAATAATAGCACTTTTGTACACTATGCCCAACTTTCCCACACAAATGGCACTAACATCTGTTTGAAAAATGGCCTTTGCCTCGACCTCGATGAAATGAACCTCCTCTACCTCAATATCCAACTGAATCAGACACACTTTTTGTGGGCTGCTGATAACCCTGTGCACCATGAGAAGTAGACTAACTTGTGACAAGATTAACAGTGAAGAGTCCAGCCATAGCACCTGACTTCTGCCTAGCTTCAAGATCAATCAGCATCAAAGACAAAGCAGGTACATCATAGGCTTGCCTGCTACTGGCGATTAAGGTGACCATCGAATCAAATTTACTAGGTAAACCATTAAGAATAGCTGCAATATGCTTTGCATCAGATATCTTTTCTACTCATATACCAAGATTATCCTTAATTAATTTGTCTCAAATAATCACACATGTTTGATCCCCCTTCTTTTGAGAGTACAAAGAATACCGAAGATTCATAATCTTGGTAATTGTTTTAGCAGAATACAACCGACCAATGACTTCCCAAATTTTAACAACCGATTAATACATGACCAAATCTGGTAAAATCTCAGGACTGACAACGGAAAGTAACCAAGATGCTATGGCTTTATCTTGTTTATTAAATGAAACTCTTTCAGGATTTTTAACTAGATGACTAGACTCATTAGAAACAAACTCAAGAGGTATAGCCTGAGTACCATCAATGTAAGACTCCAAACTATAACTCTCCAAAGCACAAGATACCTACTGTTTCCACAGAGGATAATTGATTTAATCAAGCTGAATATTGATCTTCTTGTTAGTGACGTTCTTCGAAACATTGGTAGAACTACTACCAGCAACTTCTTGATCTTCCGTCATCACGAATTTCAAGGAATTTTTTTTTTCAAAAACTCAAATACCATATTAGAAGACTAGAAAAGAGATGAATAGAGAAAACAATATTGTATTTTATATCACAAACTTACACACAGATAAGCAACCATATATATACAGGAAGATAATCAAGAAAGTATAACAAAGATGAATAATAGCATTAGCTAACTAACTAACAGTCTAATAGACTGAGCCAACTATATATTTACTGCTAACACGAAGAGACATTTATTTCTTTCTTTTCTCTTTTCTCTTTTCTTTTGTTTAAGATGTTGTCTAATCTTCTAACGCAAAATAAGATGACAACTCAAACACCCCACCACGTTACACAATTCAATACATCTCTAGACAACCATTTTTCTCTACTTATGACACCATGATTAGAATAATTTATTGACTTGAAATATCACTCGACCTTTTGACGCGAACTGAAATGACAATCAAAGCACCCCATCCCGGTCGCTCAATCTATCACAATTCACAAGTTCTTAATCATAATTTAAGCTGTCAGTGAAGTATTCTTTTTTCCTTATGTTTCTCTTCTTCTTCTTCTTCTTTTTTTTTTTTTTTGTCTTTTTTCAAATGAGCAATATGTCTAAGCGAGTACAGAAAATGTCAAATTCCATGAGACATGTTTTAGCACACAATTCAGCTCCAAATTTAACAAATTCCAATAGAGTATTGCAAGAGTGTGGAAGATTTAGGCAGGATTGCAAGCCTCACAGTTCTCTCTCGGATTGATTAGTGTCCCCAAGCCAGAATAGAGTTTTAGTTACTCAAGAAAAGAAAACAATTGGCAGAACGGTGGTGGTGAATTCCACAACCTGCTTTGCGCAAAAAGAAAAAGAAAAAAAGAAAATTGATTAGAGCAAGCAGCTAATTAGACCATGTTTCTGATTTCTAATAAATTCTAGATTCGCTGTTAATTTCTGAAGGAGATTTAGAAAAAGATTTCATATCAAACAAACATTTGTTTGCAGAGGATAAAATAATTTATAAAATCAACGCATCAATCACATGTAATATATGATATCAAATAAATTAAATTCAACGGACGATATTCACACGAAAACAGAAACACTGGGGAGGAAACTTCCAATCTAAAATAATTAGACCAAGTTTCTGTTGAGTGATCAAGGTTTGTGTTCTTTTTAATATTACCACGGGGAAATCAATCATGTATTATATAAAATGTTTGGGACAATAAATTATTTTCATGTCTGCGGGTTTTATCACTGTAAATCTTTCTGTTTTCTTAATAAAATTGAAGAAACAATTTTATAGATTTCATCTACATTTCGCCCCAGAAATTATAGTAAAACAGAGACAATGAAAGGAACATTGATGTTGAGTTGGATTCTGATCATCTGCCTCTCCCAAGTAGCAGTGCGGAGCCAATACTACTCAGATACACTACCATATCATCCCAGGCCACCTAAGGTCACCAATCTTCACTTCTTTATGCACGAACATACGGGTGTTACAGCAGTCGTGCTAACCCAAGCTAACATCACAAGCAATAATTCATCAGTGACATTTGCCACCCTAGTTGCCGTTAATGATCCCCTCAGGACTGGTCCTGAGCCTGACTCAGAGGTGATTGGAAATGTTCAGGGTATTTCCCTCTTAGCCGGATCAAATGCATCGAGCACGCAGTACATAGAATTTGGATTTAATACCGGTAAGTTTAACGGCAGCTCTCTAAGCGTATTTTCAAGGGGAGAACCAGGGCTTGCGGTGGTCGGAGGAAGAGGACGATTCATGATGGCAACAGGGACTGCACTATTTAACCCTATCCTTATAAATGCCACCAATGTCATTATGGAATTTAACTTTACTGTAGTTCATTACTAAGATGTTATTTACAGACTCGATTCTCTTGGATTGTGACTGCTCTACTTGGTTTGAATAAATGTATGAGAAATATATATATATATATATGATCTGATTAAAATTTATAATTCTCATGTTTCATCATTGTACTTTATCATTATAAGAGAAATAAAGGTTAAATTCTTAGCTACTAAAATGACACATAAATATATCTATCAGTATTTATCTTCATCTCTGATAGAGGTTGATTTATGCAAAATTGTGAACGTTTGTTGACAACGAACAATTATTGTGTTGAGATGAATAAATCTTGAGACTTTAGAATTGTTGGTAATGCAAAAAATATTTTCAAAATATTTTCGGTTGAAGCCTCTGCAAGGCGAAGCCAAAATTTTTTTAAAGGGTCAAAATGAAATTTCAACTTTTAATAGTCTATATCTTTATAATTTTTAAAGGATTAAATTAAATTTTTTTAATTTTAGGGGGCAAAAGTGAAATTTTAACTTTACTAATTTAAAATCTTAAAATTTTCTAAAGGACCAAAACAATAATTTTTCATTTTAGGGGGGCCGAGGCCCCTGCCAACCCCTGGATTCGCTTCTAGGCCTTTGTTGTTTTTGGAAAATAACATTGCTATTTTATCATTTTGACCCTTTAGAAAACAATATAAAAGTTGCTCATTCTTCTCATTTTACACAACACAAGCGAACAACAGTTCTCCTTTTTTCTCTCGTTTGTTTCTTTTAGCAATTTTTCCGGTCAAATTTTTTCGACTAAATTTTTGCTTTTTCTTCCAATTCCTTTCTAGAAGAGCGATACCAGTTGTGTTTCATTTTCTTTATTTGGGTGCACGAATATTGAAATTCTGCGTTAATCTTGGGGGACGATGTTCATTACACAATTACACCGGTCAGAACGAATTTACTTTTAAGGTAGTGATTCTTCCATGACACAATGATTATTTTATTTGTTTACACTTAGTTTATTTTCCCTATCAATACTAATGATTTTATTTTGTAGTAGTATATTTCCAACAAGAATAACTTCAGTTCCCAAGAAATTATTTAAATAACTAAGATCTTTGCTCGGAAATCTCTTGGTCAAAGTTCAAACAAAGTTAGAGAAAGTTTTATTATTTTTATTGATACCAAATTTCATCCTCAAATCCACATCCGACAATTTTTAAGCTTTCAATAGATCTATAAATTAAGGCTTAATACCCAAATTTAACCTTGAGCGTGATGGCCAGCCAAAGTTGTTCAAACTACCATCCCATAGCGCGATGTGGCACAAACTTGTTAGAAGGCCTCCGAGATTGTCGGCCTCAAGTTGCCATATGACCCAAATTTGTGTGGTTTTCAAGCTCTGTTGAGAAGAGGTTAAATGACCCTTGCTCCGATGTCTTGTAACACCCCAAACCCGGCCCATGCGTTTCGACCGGATCTGGCGTTATGGAACACATAACACTTTATCGGATTTTGAAAACACAAGTTAATTATTTAAAATTTGAATAAAGAAGTGACTTTTGAAATAAACCTCTTTGTATTATTATTACGTATAAATAAACCTTGTCATAAATTCATAAGTTGCATAACATTGAAAACTACTTAGTTGAATAAAAACTAGGGGCCTTATTACATAAATATTCCTAAATAACAATAAAATAAACTTAAAGAAATCCCCAAAAAAATAATTTGTAGAAATAAAACTTGATGGCCTCTCGAGTCCGTCTCGGCTCCCATGTCCACGCTCTACTGCTCATCTAAAAGCGTAGAAAAAAAAAAGGAAAGCGTGAGTCACCAAGACTCAGTGTATAAATCTCAAAACACACAACGACCCTAGCCCACAAACACATTATGGGCCCTGGCCCATACATAAGGCAACAATTATAATCACATGGTAAACAATAAATAATGAATAACCCAACCCATCCAAGATTTCCATCCTCTACACACCAACCTGTACCAACCATCACACCTTGGGGATTTCTACAATCAACCCTCCATCCGCTACACACCAAAACTACAGTCGCACTGCCTATTCCTAATAATTAGGAATCACTGAATGTGGCATAGTCACCTATCACAATGTGACCTAACATTTGTATATGTGGGATTTCCACCACCGATCACCAAGTGACCTATCATGCACTTCCCCTTCAATATCATATTTCCACCCCATGCATACACATAAAGAAAACATCATGCAGTCATATATATTTTCCGATACACATAGGGAGTTCTATGTTTACATACAGCATCCTTACCTAACCCTTTTAGGGTTCCATTCATTGTCTATCAAACCTCATTCGCTTTTAAGCCCATAACATATATATATAGTCATACATACGAGTTTATTAGTGTGTTAGAGATCTACACACAGTTACCGATAAGACGATGCTTTCTATGTCGACGCTATCCTTAGTCGACACCATCGCTATCTGCCTAAGGTGTTGTTCGAAGCGATCCACAACCAAGTGGCCAATCTCGAATGGCGAATCGCGCTTTTCTTAAACTTAGGAATTTTCTCTTTTGCCTGATCCATATTTAATTCCATCACAAGTCCTTATCAGAACTACTATCACAATATTTAATCGTTAATTCTCATTATAACATTAAGATCTTGCACATAATGATCAAATCTAATAGAAATCTAGGGAAATCTTCTTACCTTAAAAATCTCAAAAGTGGAGACTAGCTATTTTCGGCTTTTATATCTAATTGACCAAGCTTCCTTCAAATCCCGAATTGCCGCCCATCATAAAACCATTAAACTATTAGCTTTCGGCTTTTGCCTTTCAAAAATCAGGAATAGATCATGAGAACTAATCAAAAATCGACACTTACCTCAGCATAGGAGATTCGACTAGCACTAGAAAGAGGATTCGGCAATGACAATGGAAGATTTAAATGCCGAAACTAATTCTCAAATAAGATGAATAAAAGAGAAGACTATGGATGCTTTGGCTTTTTAGAGAAATCGGCACAAAGAGGAAAAAGTGGAGAAGAGTTTTGGCTTTTGAAGAAATTGGAGAAAAGAAATTGGAGAGGGAGAGGATAAGGAATTTCGGCACAATAGGAGAAGAAATTAGGGTTTTCAATGTCATAATCAAGGAGCTATCCCCCCTATTTATAGATATTTCGACACCTAATGTATAAAACCAAAAACGCCCTTCCTAATTAATTAAAATTCAAGCTAAATGAGAGGGAAAATTTGGCACCCCCTTTGCCATGCAGTAGCCGATTTCTACACTCCTCTAGGTGATGGATTTTCGGCCATCACCTCCCTTGTAGATAAGCTCTAACTTTTCTCCTTTTATCTACTATTTTATCAATTATAAAATCCATCTAAATCTTCCTATTTTTGAGCCTTGTAGCCGTCCACCTCATCAAATCTTAATGCCTAAATTTATCTCACTTAAATTAAAAGATTTGGGCTTTATTAAACTTAAATTTTGGGCCCCAACTCCTTGTGTGTGGCGTCACTCCTTGCTTCATTTTAGGTGCCAAAATGGCCCTAAAACATGGGCTCCTTCGGCCAAAACTTGGGCCTCTTTTATTGTTAATGACGCCACCTTAAAATAATTCAATCAAGGCCTTTGCCTAATCCTAAGCCCAAATTTTGAACCCCTATCAATTAAATTAACAAATTAAACATATCCCCACACTAAATGCATAGGCCCATAAATTTAGGATGTTACAGTTCTACCCCCTTAAAGAAATTTCGTCCTCGAAATTTCCAATTAACTAGTAATCAAACTACCTAAGTCTCACTACTATGCTTTCACTGCGCACTCTTATTCTAAAGCCAAAATAAACACTTAATATACTATGGTAGGGTACGCACCTATATTCACATCTAGAGCGTCCTCGTCCCCTTGGCGACGTGCTGCATAGACCAAGGCTGGCTGCCTCGCCTCAGCATAGCCTGCACCTCCACGACCATGTCCTGTGCCATTGCCACCATTGACTTGACCACGGCCCCTTGGTGGTTGTTGACCTCCTCTTCTTGGCGGTGCATTCTCTTGACCTGTGAGCCCTTCACTGTCTCATTGCTGCGGACAGTTTCTAACTTGGTGGTCCATAGATCCATACCTAAAACACTTTCTAGTGCCTGCCCAACACTCAACTGTATGGAACTTACCACATCGAGCACACTTTTGTGTCTGGTTAGCAGCAGCTGGTCTCTCATCCTGTTTCAGCCCGTCTGACGATTCAAAATTCCTCTTACTTCCACTCCTATCTCTATCCCAATTCAGTTTCTCAGTCCGCTTTACCTCCTCAGCTATCTTAGCCTTTTCCACAAGCACAGCAAATTCCCTCTCCCGCTGTGGGGCTATCAAAACACGCAAGTCATCCCTCAGGCCATCTTTGAACCTAACACAATGTTCATGCTCCGTGGCTACTATCCCACGAGCATAACGGCTAAGGCGTAAGAATTCAGCTCCATAGCAGCCACTGACCTACTCCCTTGAACCAGATTCAGAAATGCTCGGTGCTGCGCATCCACATAACTCGATCCAATATACTTATTCTGAAATGTTGTTTAAAGAGATTCCAGGTAATACGGTCAGCCACTGTTCCATGCTTAACCGTAAGCCACCATTGGTAGGCTTCATCCTGCAGGAGAGATATAATTTCTTTCAACTTCTCCTCCTCCGTAAAGTTTAAATCATCCATTATGCGTTCTACCGCCTCCAACCAGTACTCAGCTGAACTTGGGGCTACACTAGAAATTCCCCTAAACACTTCTACCCCATTGGCCCTAAGCCACTCCGGCACAGATTTTCAGGCTCCTGTGCCCAAGCCTACTCCAGCAACCCTCTCTAAAACCCTCAACATCGCTCGAGATACAACATCATCTCGTCAGTCGATCTTGACATTCGACCTCTTGGTGGCATTTCGTTTTCGACCGTGGCGGATCCTCTCTGGTTCAGAGTCATCCTACCCTACCACGACCACGTGGCGGACGTCCTCGACCCTTGTACTCATTCTACCGATTCGCGTTTATCGATTAGAAATTTTATGAATTAGTAGTTTTCTTCCTTGATTAACCACGAACATGTCTTACGAATAATAGTTTTAAGAGTAGTTCTTTCAATTCGCATTCACAATTCGGTCTCAAGTTCGTATCCTCTAAGAAACACATACATTCATCACCTAAGGGTGTTTTCGTTGTTTCACTACCCTGGGTATTTTGTAATTTTATCCTCTGAGGGTATTTTGTAATTTTTCAAAATAAGGTTCCTTGGTGATTTTGTAAAATAAGCGTATTTTAGTAATTTTGTAATTGAGGTATTTCGTAATTTTTGAGATCCGGGGTATTTCAATAATTTTGACATCCAGGGGTATTTCAAGTAATTTTACAAATTAGGGATTTTTTGATGTTGTTGTTGTCGTTGCATTTTTTTATTATTTTTTTATTATTCAGAAGGGGTATTTTGAAAAAAAATCTAGTTACTCTTGTAAACATACGGTTTTTGGGTAAATTTTCAAAACATAGGCATTTTACAAATTCACTTTGTTGGTTGGGAATTTTACAAATCAAGTGTATTTCTTTGAAATTTACAAAACTTAGGGTTTTTGTTTGTAAAATAGGGTGGTTGGTCCTTTCGGGTTTTAATTATAGGTTTGGCCCATCAACAAGTCCTCATAATTAGAGTGAACAACCACTACGCACTGTAAGATTCCGTGAAGAGGAGGTGAGTCACTAGGACTGCTTAAATACCAAGCTCTTAGGATCTATTCCTAGACATGCGTATGCTGTTGCCACACCCTAGTCTTCGACTCGTTCATGGGTTTTGTTTAGTGAGGTTAAGTCTTATGAAATTTAAGGAGTTGTTTCACTAAGCCTAGAGTCCTTCAAGTTCTAAATCTAATTAGTCTACGTCCCATAAAGCCCATCAAGCCCACATAGATATATAACACAGAGAGTTCGAATACTTACTGCGTGGATCGGGTGCTTAGTAGACTCAAAGCCATATCCTCAAACCAGACATTTTCTAAAAATTTTTCCAAAACACCTCTAGGCCCATTTCACATTTCGAGTTTTGAATCGGGCTCGATATAAAATGTAACACCCAAACCCGGCCCATGCGTTTGACCAGATCTGGCGTGTTATGGAACACATAACACTTTATCGGATTTGAAAACACAAGTTAATTATTTAAAATTTGAATAAAGAAGTGACTTTTAGAAATAAACCTCTTTGTATTATTATTACGTATAAATAAACCTTGTCATAGATTCATAAGTTGCATAACATTGAAAACTACTTAGTTGAATAAAAACTAGGGGCCTTATTACATAAATATTCCTAAATAACAATAAAATAAACTTAAAGAAATCCCAAAAAAATAATTTGTAGAAATAAAACTTGATGGCCCCTCGAGTCCGTCTCGGCTCCCATGTCCACGCTCTACTGCTCATCTGAAAGCGTAAGAAAAAAAGGAAAGCGTGAGTCACCAAGACTTAGTGTATAAATCTCAAAACACACAACGACCTGAGCCCACAAACACATTATGGGCCCTGGCCCATACATAAGGCAACAATTATAATCACATGGTAAACAATAAATAATGAATAACCCAACCTATCCTAGATTTCCATCCTCTACACACCAACCCGTACCAACCATCACACCTTGGGGATTTCTACAATCAACCCTCCATCCGCTACACACCAAAACTACAGTCGCACTGCCTATTCCTAATAATTAGGAATCATTGAATGTGGCATAGTCACCGATCACAATGTGACCTAACATTTGTATATGTGGGATTTCCACCATCGATCACCAAGTGACCTATCATGCACTTCCTTTCAATATCATATTTCCACCCATGCATACACATAAAGAAAACATCATGCGTCATATATATTTTTCGATACACATAGGGAGTTCTATGTTTACGTTCCTAGCATCCTTACCTAACCCTTTTAGGGTTCCATTCATTGTCTATCTGACCTCATTCACGCTTTTAAGCCCATAACATATATATAGTCATACATACAGGTTTATTAGTGTGTTAGAGATCTACACACGATTCTTGATAAGGCGATGCTTTCTATGTCGACGCTATCCTTAGTCGACACTACTGCTATCTGCCTAAGGTGTTGTTCAGAAGCCGGTCCACAACCAAGTGGCCAATCTCGAATGGCAGATACTGCTCTTTTCTTAAACTTAGGGATTTTCTCCTTTGCCTAATCCATATTTAATTCCATCACAAGTCCTTATCAGAACTACTATCACAATATTTAATCGTTAATTCTCATTATAACCTTAAGATCTTGCATATAATGATCAAATCTTATAGAAATCTAGGGAAATCTTCTTACCTTAAAAATCCCAAAAGTGGAGACTAGCTATTTTCGGCTTTTAGATCTAATTGACCAAGCTTCCTTCAAATCCCGAATTGCCGCCCATCATAAAACCATTAAACTATTAGCTTTCGGCTTTTGCCTTTTAAAAACCAGGAATAGATCATGAGAACTAATCAAAAATCGACACTTACCTTAGCATAGGAGATTCAGCTAGCACTAGAAAGAGGATTCGGCAATGCCAATGGAAGATTTAAATGCGAAACTAATTCTCAAATAAGATGAATAAAAGAAGACTATGGATGCTTGACTTTTTAGAGAAATCGGCACAAGGAGGAAAAGAGGAGAAGAGTTTCACTTTTGAAGAAATTGGAGAAAAGAAATTGGAGAGGAGAGGCTAAGGAATTTTGGCACAATGGGAGAAGAAATTAGGGTTTTCAATGTCGAATCAAGGAGCTATCCCCTATTTATAGATATTTTGACACCTCATGTATAAAACCAAAACGCCTTCCTAATTAATTAAAATTCAAGCTAAATGAGAGGAAAATTTGGCACCCCTTTGCCATGCAAGAGCCAATTTCTACACTCCTCTAGGTGATGGATTTTCGGCCATCACCTCCCTTGTAGATAAGCTCCTAACTTTTCTCCTTTTTATCTACTATTTTATCAATTATAAAATCCATCTAAATCTTTCTATTTTTGAGCCTTGTAGCCGTCCACCTCATCAAATCTTAATGCCTAAATTTAACTCACTTAAATTAAAAGATTTGGGCTTTATTAAACTTAAATTTGGGCCCTTAACTCCTTGTGTGTGGCGTCACTCCTTGCTTCATTTTAGGTGCCGAAAATAGCCCTAAAAACATGGGCTCCTTGCGGCCAAAACTTGGGCCTCTTTTATTGTTAATGACGCCACCTTAAAATAATTCAATCAAGGCCTTTGCCTAATCCTAAGCCCAAATTTTGAACCCCTATCACTTAAATTAACAAATTAAACATATCCCCACACTAAATGCACAGGCCCATAAATTTAGGATGTTACATGTACCGTAACTACTATGGGTTGTCTCCAAGGGCCATTTTGGAGCACGATGGCTGGCCAAAATTTTTAGACGGGCCATCCATGTTAATTACATACTTTAAAAATAATTAAAGGTGTTGTGGCTACTTTTCAATATTTCAAAATTATATTAATTACATGACATCTGATTTTAAAACAAATATCTCTCGAGACAGTAATTACATATAACACATTTTCTCCCACATTGTGGGTGCCAAAGTATATATTTAATTTTTTTACGGCCGTGGAAGTTTACTTGGTAAATAAAATTCTAAAACTTATACCTAAATTTATCGATACAATTAGTTATTTATACTTATATTGTCTAAGTAATTACATTTCACCATATTTGACAGGAAAGAAGTGGAAGAACCAAAGAATTAGTAAATATTAGGAATAGCTACTACTCCACATGATCAAGGACACTACTAGAATGAAGTTATTTGGCCTAAAGGGAATTGCAGTACATACAATTAACAGAAAAGTTTATGAAGGTTGAGCAACTTTAGAATTAATCTTCATATATCGAGAGAATATAATGTCGATTGATTGTATTCTTCTATTCTTGTTGCTTAGTTCTTATACATAGAATACTATTGTTTGATGTAGCAAATTATTTTCCTTTTCTGAACCAAATCCACGAATGGAGGATTTGAACTTAAAACCTCAATGTTGAAAGAAGATCATATTACTTGAAATATTATAAATGAAATATTTGGGGTTGTTAAGATGTGTTTGAGGAAGTGCCTACTTCATTCTCTGCTAGAGAATCAAGTCGAGACCGGATCAAATATTCTATCTAACCCTTAGATTGAGGTATTATTATATGGATTTTAGCTTATTTAGTTATTGTTTAATAGGTATAAGTTGATGTGTTGATTTTTATAGCATTTAATATGTTCAAGTGAGGAACCTTATTTGTTATAGTGCATTTGATTGTAAAAACATTGTATTGTGGTTTTACATGCTATGTTCCCAATGGGAGAATTTAGTGGTGAGAAAATTGTCTCTAGGGTGTGTTGGGATCTAGTGCCCTTAGGGTAGTATTGTGTCTATGTAGTTGTAATTTTCGAACAAATTGGTTTAATAGAAAATTCATTAGTTCCATTAACATCTTCATATATTATCCTTAATGATTTTTGCATGCAAAGTAAAATAAAGAAAATATTAACTCACTTATTATCCAACGCTTAACTAATACTAAGCGATATTACGTGGTCGACTCATAATACGGAAAGACAATTTATATTAGTAGATAATCTAAACACGTCTTTAGTCTTATCTTTAATATCGGAGTGGATAACTCCTAAAAGATAGGAACATAAATGTAATTAATTGGACTGACAATTACATTGTATAAGGCTCAAGTTGAATAGATCTTAGATCCATTTAAATTAAATATAATTTTCCATTGTGTTCAGCTTTTAGTTGAGTCGACCCAATCCAATTTAGACACAATTTTATTAACTAATCAACTTCCAATATATACATAGATAATTAAAAACGTCAAGGTGATGGAAAAATTTGTTCTAACACAGATTACTCTATGACTACCCCTCAAACTTCATATCCTTAATTAATTTACCAATATTTAAAAAAAAACAAAAACAAAATTAAACTGCATATCATAATTTATCTCCTTAGAAAAAAAATATTAAGTCTGTTATTTTTAATATAATTATTTCTCGATATATTAATTATATACAACATTTTCTCAACCACATTGCATGTGTTACGAATTTTAGTATTTATTGAAAAAATTTCCAGGCCGTTGGAATTTACTTGGAAAATAAAATACTAAAACTATAAAATATTAATTACTTTGTAGACCAAAATTTCTTATTTTTGTAAACTGATACTACTGAGGCAAAATGAGTTGATAGTTACTAAGTGACACTCGATAATGCCACTTTAGACTGCTTTTGAGGTGATTAAATACTTACCTTATTTAGTTTGACAGTTTAATGAAAAAAATCTTTGAACCCATTTTATGTGACGTGTTATTGAAGATACTATAGTCTATCTATGGAAACTAGCCTTTGACTTTTGAGGATTTGATTGGATATAAGTGAATCAATTCAACCCATGGAATGTAAAGATTCAATCAAGACTGCATTGCTATTCTGGAAATCATATCTTCAATTGATTCTACTTTGAAAGTTATAATTGTAATAGCTAGTTTCAATGAGTTAAATTGTGTTCACTTAGATTCCATGTTCGCAAGCCGAAACTGAATATATAGGCTTGTCTAGGTTTTGTATGAGAGCTTATTAAGTGTTCTAATCTTCAAGTACAAATGTGAGATATCTATACTTGAGGAGTGATAGAGTGTAGTTAAAGATAGTAAAAGTAATCACTGAATTAGACTCTACATACGTAAAGAAACCGAGCTACGTAAAAAAAACCTTGATGTTCTTTATAAATTTGTTTGCATAGTATTGACATTTGGAAGTGTCAAGCCTACACACGTAAAGAAACCGAACTACGTAAAAAAACCTTGATGTTCTTTATAATTTTGTTTGCATAGTATTGACATTTGGAAGTACCAAGCCGTAGTGGCCACTACAATTTAGCACTATCATTTTAATTTTGCATTTTAGCAAGTAAACAATTTAAAGTAGCAACAGATACAGTTAGTCATTTATACTTATATTGTGTTGGAAAATACATTTCACCAAATTTGACAGGAAAGAAGTAGAAGGATAAACGAAATAGGAAAAGATTAGGAGTAGTTCGATATGACCAAGGACACTATCGGACTGAAGTTATTATCATGACTCAATGCTCAATCCACTTAATTTTATTTCGTCCCCCCACGTATACCTAACAGTTCTCACGGAACGCTATAACGCAGACAGAACGTAAGCTTGCGATGATCGGAGGAAGAGCAAAATTTAGGATGTCGAAAGGGTTGGCACAGCCTCAAAGTCACTTGGTAGATTATAAAATATTAATTATTTTGTGGAACTGAATTTCTTATTTTTGTAAACCGATACAATTAGTTATTTATACTTATATTGTGTAGGTAATTTACATTTCACCAAACTTGACAGGAAAGAAGTGGAAGGACCAAAGAAATAGGAGTAGCTGCTGCTCCATATGACCAAGGACAATATGAAAATGAAGATGTTTGAAGGTTGGGGAGTTCTAGAATTAATAGAATATAACATTGATCGATTGTATTCTTGTATTCTTGTTATTTAGTTCTTATACACAGAAAATTGTTGGAAGAAATAATTTAGTACGTAGATATAAAGAAAAGAAAAGAAGACTTCACATCAAACAGACTTTTCTTAGCAGAAGATAGAATAATTTATAAGAACAACACATCAATCACATGTAATATATGATATTGAATAAATTAAAGTCAATGGAAATTATTGAGACAAAAATAAAAACGCAGGGCTGGAAACTTCCAAACATTATATTTATAGATAGAATGGTGTTTACAACCTTCACCATTCTAATTATTAAGTGAAGATATTCGTATTTATACGTATATAAAAAAGGTATATTCCTATTCAAAAATCAACCAGCTAATTAGACCAAGTTACCGTTGCGTGGTCAAGATTTGTTTTCTTTTTAATATTACTAGGGCAAAATCAACCAGGTATTATATCAAATGTTTTGGGCAATAAATTATTTCCAAAGTCCGCAGGATTTCTCAGTATAAATGTCTGTGTTTTGTTCATAAAAATGAAGCAACAATTCCACTAGCTTTCATCAACATTTCGCCTTCACCCCAGAAATTATAGTAAAGCAGAGACAATGAGAGGAACATCGGTGTTGAGTTGGATTCTGATCATCTGCGTCTGCCAAGTAGCAGTGCGGAGCCAATACTACTCGGACACCCTACCATATCAACCCAGGCCAGTTGTGGTCACCAATCTTCACTTCTATATGCACGAATTTACGGGCACTACAGCAGTCGTGCTAACCCAAGCTAACATCACAAGCAATAATACATCAGTGCCATTTGCTACCCTAGTTGCCATTAATGATCCCCTCAGGACTGGCCCTGAGCCTGACTCAGAGCTGATTGGAAATGTTCAGGGTATTTCCCTCCTTGCCGGATCAAATGCATCGAGCACGCAGTACATAGAATTTGGATTCAATACCGGTAAGTTTAACGGCAGCTCTCTAAGCGTATTTTCAAGGGGAGAACCTGGGCTTGCGGTGGTCGGAGGAAGAGGACAATTCGCGATGGCAACAGGGACTGCACTATTTAACCCTATCCTTATAAATGCCACCAATGTCATTATTGAGTTTAATTTTACTGTAATTCATTACTAAGATGTTATTTACAGAGTCAATCATCTTGGATTGTGTGAAAGTCATATGATTATGCTCCACCTGTTAGAATAAATGTATGAGAAATACATAGGTTTGTAGTATTAAAATTAAAATAGGTTTGTAGTATTAAAATTAAAATTCTCATACTTGGTCATTGTACGTACTTTATCATTATACGAGAAATAAATATTAAATTCTTAGCTACAAAAATATATCTATTCACTACTTATCTTCATTTCTAATAGAGGTTGGTTTATGCACAAATTTGGAAAGTTTGTTGACAACGAAACAATTATTGTTTAGTGTCAAAGTCAAATATTACAACGAAGCAACAATTTTTTTTGGCCTCTTAATTTGGCGTTGACTGCAGCAAAGCCACCATGAAAACTTAAAAGAAACTAAAGTGGACATTGGTGTTTACTTTGCTCAATATATCATAACAAATATATATTCTTGTGTTAGAGATGAATAAATCTTGAGATTCCCATGAAATGATTCAAATCACTGGAAAATCTCTCTGCCAAAGTTTGGATAAAGCCAGAAAAGAAGCGTTCTTATTATTTTGAGTCAATAAATCCGGATTCAGCAATACTTTGGCCTCTAATAGATCCATAAATCAAAGCATGTGAAGTTTAGTTCTTAAAGTTTACATTTTTTTTTTTCACTCAAATTGGCTTCTATTCTCTTTTTTTTTTTTTTTGTTAAGTTCGAGCCTCAATCTTTTAAAAGGAGACGAATTTGACAATCAATCTATTAAAAAGAGTCAAATTGTTGTTTTTTGTTTTAAACTTAAATACTGACTAAAATGTTAAATTTTTTAAACATGATAGCTTTCATGAAAATCCACATACCTTATGCTAATATTTCTTTTGTTTTTATGAACTTTTATAATTTTATATAATTTAAATTTTATTTTTTGAATATTTTTAATTGTTAAATTATTTGTGGACATGACATATAAAACAAAATGTGTCATGTTAGCATAAAGTAGTTGCAGATTGCTTCACCAACATCATTAAAGAAAATAAATATTAGAAATCATCACCTCTAAAAAGCGATGTCAAGGTTTATGGCCAACTCAATTAAACAAAAGAATAAGGGCTAAATTGACAAAATTTAAACATTGAAGGCTAAATTTGACATTATGCAATAAGTCAACCTTTTGAACTTAATTCTAAATTAGCTGGTTGATTTTGAATAGGAATATGCCTTTTTATATACCTATAAATACGAATATCTTCACTTAATAATTAGAATGGTGAAGGTTGTAAACACCATTCTATCTATAAATATAATGTTTGGAAGTTTCCTGCCCTGCGTTTTCATTTTTGTCTCAATAATTTCCATTGATTTTATTTATTCAATATCATATATTACATGTGATTGATGTGTTGGTTTTATAAATTATTCTATCTTCTGCTAAGAAAAGTCTGTTTGATATGAAGTCTTCTTTTTCTTTTCTTTATATCTACCATCTACGTACTAAATTATTATATTCAACAAATGTTCTGTGTATAAGAACAAAACAACAAGAATACAAGAATACAAGAATACAATCAATCAATGTTATATTCTATTAATTACTGTTTTAACCCCTATTTTCTTTATTTTAATTTTATTTTTATCCTTTTATTTTATTTTGTTATTTTATAATTAATTGTTTTATCACATTAAAATATTCTATTTTTATATTTATTATTTTATTAATAGTATGAAATTTATATATATATATATATACATATTGTATATGTATTATTTATATATTTAATTATTATTTTATATATTATTTTACTTGCTTTATAACTCATATATTATTATATTATTATATTATTTATTATATTATATTTTGTATATTATATATTATTATGTTACATTTATATATTATTTCTAAAATTTTATTTTATAAAATTCATTTATATTATCTAATTTATTTTATTTATATTGTTTATATTATGTATAATTAAGCGTATTACATATATACATATATTTTCATTATTTATTATTTTATTTAATATTATTTTTATTGTATATTAATTATTATATTATATATATTTTATACATTGTTTAATTATTCATTATATATATAGGTTTTCTTTTATTTTATTATTTATTCACTATTTAATCTTGCATGAAAAATTCATATTTATTTAGTGTTTTTAATTGTTTTATATATATGGATTTATATATTTTATTTATCTATGTAATGTCCTTTTATTTATTTATGATTACTATAGTGTAGTTATTTTAGTTGTATTTTTATATCGTATGCTATTGTATTATAATTGTTTTAAAATATTTGTGTATGATGGTTTATAAATGCAATATTGTTACATGATTATTGTTTAAAATAAAAATTACATTTTGCCAAAATTAATATTTTTTAAGGTTTTAAAATAAGGCAATGTTTTGGTATTTAAAATTAGGAAATAGTGCCCTAACATGTTGGGTGCGATTTTCCGTTTGGCTAAATAACTAAATATCCTTTTAACAAGTTTTGTAAATTATGAGATGACTTTAATTACGAGGGTTTAAAAAATGTCGTGTCCTAACGTGCTGGATGTGATGTTTATATTCTCTCGGAATAAAGATATCTCAACTTTCAAATAAAAAACTTATTCTTGAGAATTCCAAAACGTTGTATCCTAACTTATTGGGCGTGATGTTT
The DNA here is from genome assembly GCA_025506655.1 of Gossypium rotundifolium. NCBI lineage: Eukaryota > Viridiplantae > Streptophyta > Magnoliopsida > Malvales > Malvaceae > Gossypium > Gossypium rotundifolium. Next base: position 13,144,566 of record CP106726.1, read on the forward strand.
TGTGTCTTGAGGTAAGAATTTTCTAAAATAAAGATACACCTAGCTTCAAAGTTATAAAATGTTGTATCCTAACTTATTGGATGTGGTATTTACATTTCTTTGAAATAGGTAAATCTTGGTTTTACTTCTAATAAGTGATCTTATTTTAAACTTTTTAAATTTCAAATATTTGGACATGATTTTATCAATTAGGTACCAATTTTTGGGCGTTATGAGGGTGCTAACCCTTCCTCATACGTAACCGACTCCCGAACCCATTTTCTCATTTTTCGTAGACCAAAAATGTTTTTAAAACGAAATTTTTTACAATGTGAACCAATCATACCTAAGTAAAAAAGATTGGTGGCGACTCCCGTTTTTGTTTTTAAAGTCAATCCCCATTTTCTAAACCCAATTTTTAAAATGGTTTCGACACTCCCGATATGAAGATTAATTCTAGAGTTCCTCAACCTTCATAAACTTTTCTGTTGATTGTATGTACTACAATTCCCTTTAGACCAAATAACGTCATTCTTGTAGTGTCCTTGATCATGTGGAGCAGTAGCTACTCCTAATATTTTACTAATTCTTTGGTCCTTTCACTTCTTTCCTGTCAAATATGGTGAAATGTAATTACTTAGACAATATAAGTATAAATAACTAATTGTATCAGTAAATTTAGTTATAAGTTTTAGTATTTTATTTACCAAGTAAACTCCGATAAAAAAATTTCAACAAATACTAAAATTTGTGACACCCACAATGTGGATGACAAAATTTATATAATTTCTCAAGAAATATTTATTTTAAAATCAGATGTCATGTGATTAATATAATTTTAAAATAATAAAGAGTAACCCTAAACCCTAAAGGGGTCTTGAAGTGGAATGGGGATATTGCAATGTGTTGGAAAATAGAATTGCAGACTGTGAAGAAAGGATTAAGGTGTTAGATGAAATTAGTGATCAAAGAGTGCTAAACGAGGGTGAAATGGAGGAGCTTAAAAGATTGAATGTAGATATTTGGGACACTATGAAATTCAAAGAATCGTTATGGTGACAAAAATCAAGAATGATGTGGTTGAAAGAAGGCGATGCGAATACAGCTTTTTTCCATAGAGCTGTAAAGATAAAAGCTAAAAGAAAGACTATTTACAGAATGAAAATTCGTAGATTTTGGTATAATGAACCAAAGGAATTAAAAAAGAGAGTATATGATTTTTTTAAAAATCATTTCTAGGGGCATTCGAGGAATTGGAGGATGGAAATGAAGCTTGATTTTAGGAGATTAAAGGAGAGTGTTGTTGAGAAGCTGGAGGAACCTTTTTCAAGAGAGGAGATTTGAGATGCTGTATGGAGTTGTGAGGAATCTAAAGCTCCTGGTCCGGATGGGTTTAACATGTGTTTTTTTAAAAGATGTTGGAAAACAGTAAAAGATGATTTGTTTAGAATGATGTCAGATTTTTATAGGTCCGGGAAGCTTGAAAGATCCATTAATTGCTCATTTATTGCTTTAATTCCCAAAATGGATAATCCGAGCGAGATTGCTGATTTTCGTCCAATTTGCCTGGTCAGTTCTTTGTATAAAATTATTGCAAAAATTCTTTCTCGTAGACTAATGGTGGTTATTGGTGATTTGGTGTGTGAGACACAATGCGCCTTTATTAGAGGGAGGCAAATTTTCGATGGGATATTAATTACTAATGAAGTGATTCATTCGATGAAAAATATAGAAGAAAATGGGGGAAATTTGATTTTTAAACTGGATTTCGCCAAGGTGTATGATTGCGTCCATTGGGACTTCTTAAAATTAGTTTTACAAAAGATGGGTTTTGGGGACAGATGGATTGGATGGTCAATGGAATCTGTTTCTACGGTGAAAGCAGCTGTCCTTGTTAATGGTTCAGCCACAAATGAATTTAATTTTGATAGAGGGTTGCGCCAAGGAGACCCCTTATCTCTTTTCCTTTTCATCCTTGTAACGGAAGTGCTTCAGTTATTGCTGGAAAAAGCTGGGGTGTTGGGATTAATTAATGGTATTCATGGTGTTCTTCCAGATCAAATGATTTCACATTTATGGTTTGCGAATGACACTATTCTGTTTTTAAAGGCAGAGGAAAAGGTGGTGGAAAATATGAAATTTATTATCTGCTGTTTTGAAATTTTCTCGGGATTGAGTATAAATTTCAAAAAATCGTGTATTGTGGGGATTGGTGTGAATGAGAAATTTCTCTATCGTATGACAGCTATTTGCAAATGTAAGATAGGGGTGTTGCCTATTTGTTATCTGGGTTTACCATTAGGAGCGGATCCGAGAAGGGTGGCTACTTGGAAGGTTGTGGTTGAGAGATTTAGAAAGAAATTGTCAGGTTGGAAAAGTAGATGTATGTCGTGGGCTGCTAGAATCATGTTGATTAACGCAGTGTTGTTGTCTCTACCTATTTACTTCATGTCCTTATTTCAGGCACCGGTGATAGTAATTAAAAGAATTGATAAAATTAGGAGAAACTTTCTGTGGGGTGGTTTTGATGGTAAATGGAAAATGGCGAAAGTTAATTGGAAATAGATATGCAGTCCAAAAGTAAAAGGTGGAGCTAGAGTGGTTAACCTTGGGATTAAGAAAAAAGATCTCTTAGCAAAATAGAGATGGCGTCTAGCGGTTGATAAAAAAGGGCTGCGGAGCAAAGTGATTTTAGCTAAGTATGGCTCTAATGCAAAACAGTGGAGATTTAGTGTGAACAAATTGAAAGATATGTCGACGGTTTGGAGAGGGATTGTGGAGAGTTCGTTGGATGCTAGAGTGACTAGATGGATGGGGGATAAAGATTTTAGTTGGAAGATAGGGAATGGAAAGGCAACGTTGTTTTGGGGGGATAAATGGTATGGTAATGGTCCATTAAAATTGGAATTCCCAAACTTTTTTGTTTAGCTAAACTCAAAAATGGTTCAGTTTATGATTATTCGTTCAATTGTGGTTTTAGCAATGTTAATTGGGTAGATTTTTTTTGTCAGACCTCTACTAGATCGGGAATTGGGGATTCTGTGTCGTCTTATTGATAGGGTGAGTTGTGTGGTCTTGGTTCCGGAGGTGGAGGATAGGATATTATGGGAGCACGATAATAAAGGAGAGTTCTCAGTGAAACAGTTAACTAAATTACTAATTGAAGGGGAGGGGGACTTTTCCTATTTTGCTTTTGATAAAATATGGAAGTTGAAAGTTCCTTCTAGGGTGCGTAATTTTCTTTGGTTGCTAGCGATTGACAGAGTCCCCACGAAGGATTTCTTAATTAAGAGAGGGGTGAAAATTCATGGCATATTGAATGTGTGTCCTTGGTGTAACCGGAAGCTGGAGAAGGCAGACCATGTGTTCTTTAATTGCAAGAGTACAAAAGATGGAGATAAAAACTAAACCCCAAAAACCTGAAAATAAAGAACCCTCAAAACATAAACACAAACTTCTCTAAATGTGTTATGATTTCTAATCTCTAATGGGTGTGTATTTCTAAGGTTGTAAAAGAACCTATTTATAGGCTAAATTGTCAAGTCAAACAAATTATGCTAATAAATGGTAAATATATTATACCAATAAATACTAAATCTTCTAGAAAGAAAATATATTTTGTTTAACTTGACTTGCAAGCAATCTGTTAGAATTTGGGTGACACAACTCTTACAATCTCCACCTTGACACGAATTCTTATAATGCCATCTTTTCCAAAACCGCCATGGGCCTATCTTGAACTATGCGAGGAATTAATTGAGTCGAATCGTGCTTAGAAGTTGGAAGACTTCTAGCCTTCAACTTGTGCCTTTGCCAAATCAAAACTAACCCGGTCGATTTTCATGAACACGGTTCTAACTTTTCAAAACACGCATCCAAAGAGAACATCTCTTCAACGAAAAGGTCATCGTTTTCCCTCCTATGACCAAGTTGCCTCCGCTCCAAACGAGTTGACTTCGACTTTGTAAGCAGACGAGGACATTCGAATTCAGGTCCTTTGTAAAACCTTACGAATATAAAGATTTCCAGTTCTTTTACCTTTTAACAAAACGAGAGCTCCACGAGACACTTTAATGCTGCTCGACTCGATGTTGATACTGCATCCTTTCAAGTCTAAACTATTTAGGGGGATGAGATTCTTTCGTAAATCGGGTACATACCTGACATCTGAAAGTGTCCTAATCGTCCTATCGTGTATCCTAATTTTAAAGTACCAATACCAATTACCTTACTAGATGAATCGTTTCCCATGCTTTAACTCCACCTTCAACCAAACTGTATGTGGAGAACCATTCTCTAATGGGACACATGTAGAAAGAACATCCCGGATCCACTCAGACGTGAGATTGGAGTTATCGCTCGTTGACGCTAACAAGAAATCATCACTGCTTTCATCGACCAAATTAGCACCAGTTACATCTTCCTCATTACTCTCAGCAGCTCTTTTATTTCGCAGTTTATAACGATCTACTTTGACGTGACCTAACTTTTTACAATTGCAACACCTTTTGTCTCGTTTCTTTGATGCTACCAACACGGAAACTTGCTTATCTCGCCTTGCTATTCAAACCAAACTCATTGTCGAGTTTGTCTCTACTCAATAAATGACCCTTTACATCTTGAGCGAGAGTTTGTCTCGCCATAAATCGGGGTCTCCCTAAAAGACTTGTATGAAGGGGTATAGAGCACAATAATAGTATAGCCTAATCTTCATCGTCAATATGAACCTCAACATTCTTTAAATCATTTAAAGAGTAATGAATTGGTGATGTGATCTCTAAGAAGCTCACCTTCGTTCATGCGAAACGTAAATAGACGTTGTTTCAACACTAAACGGTTAGCCAGAGACTTAGTCGCATAATGAGTTTCTAACCTTTTCCACAAGGCGGATGAGGTTTTCTCCATCAATACCTCCTGCAATACCGTATTCGCGAGGCACAACTGGATTGCAAACAAGGCCTTTTCATTAAGCTCTTCCCATTCTCTTTGATTTAGATTCTCAGGCTTTTTCCCGATAACAACCTTTTTCAAGCCGGTTTGAACTAGAATTGTCATCATTCAAACTTGCCACAGATTGAAATTTGTCTCACCATCGAACTTCTCAATTTCAAACCTTGTTGCTGCCATCTCTGAACGGCCTGATCTATAAAATTGAACTAGCTCTGATGCCACTTGTTAGGATCATCCCGATTAAGCAACGAACAAGTAAAAATAGCAGAAGAAATTAAGAAATTGAATGCACAAATTTAATGTGGAAAACTCCTCCAAAGAGGATAAAAGACTACGGGCAAAGATAATTTTATTATAATGGCAAAAGAACGAAGAGTACAAAAGATAGAGATAAAAATTAAACCCCGAAAACTTGAAAACAAAGAACCCTCAAAACGTAAACACAAAATTCTCTAAATGTGTTATGAGTTCTTATCTCTAATAGGTGTGTATTTTTAAGGTTGTAAAAGAACCTATTTATAGGCTAAATTGTCAAGTCAAACAAATTATACAAATAAATGCTAAATATATTATACCAATAAATACTAAATCTTCTAGAAAGAAAATATATTTTGTTTAACTTGACTTGCAACCAATCTCTTAGAATTTGGGTCACACAACTCTAACAATAATAAAGTGTTGTCGATGGATACTTTGATCTTCCATTCCAAGATGAGGGCATTATTGTGGGTAAGGGCTGCTTTCGATGAGTGCAGGATTCAAGAGAGATTATGGTGGCTTTGTCCGTATAAGTGCAGTTTTTATCCTCCACATGGTTAGCTGAAATTTAACGTTAGCGGAATTGCTTCTGAGGGCACTCTTGGCGGTGGAGGAGTGATGAGGGATGAGGAAGGTATTATTAGAGCTTTATGTTCAAGACCAAGTGATGCCTGTGATGCTGAGACAGCTGAACTGGGAGCCATTATCAGAGCTATGGATGTTTTTATTGACATCGGTTGGAAGGGGTCTGGTTCTTTAATTATTGAAATGGGTTCGAGGGTGGTTTATAATTGGATTTTGGAGAAATCAAGGAGACCTTGGTCGCATCAAGCGACATTTGCAGATCTAGAAAGGAGGATTGTCTGTGTTGGGAAGCTATCGTTTTCAATTGCTGAGGTGAATGGAAATGAAATGGCAGATTCTTTAGCAACTGCTGGAATGAGTAGACCTAGCATGTTTAAGGCTTGGTGGTGAGAATGGTCTGAGATAATTATGCCTGTTCAAGTGTGTGGTTTGCTGTTATTGGTGTATTATGTGGTTTCGATGTAGGTTTCTGTTCTTGTGATCTATGAGCAGCATTAGTCAAAGGGCTTTCAGGGTTTGTGGTGTTTTGTGGATGCTGAAGGTGGGTGGTTTTGTTATTGGGTGTGGCTGTTTGTCAAGGGTTATATTTGCTTTTGTCAGTTTTACTGCATTTGCGATTTTGCAATTGCATTACTGAGCAAAAAACAAAAAAAAGAGTAGCCTCAACATCTTCAATTATTTTTAAAATATATATTTAACATGGATGGCCCTTCTAACAACTTTGGCAAGCCATCATGCTCCAAAATGGCCCTTGGAGACAACCATAGTTGTTAAGCTACATGGGGAGTTAGGGCCATTTAGCCTCTTCTCGGCATTGCTTGACAACTTACACAAATTTGGGTCACCAGGCAACTTGGAGGCTGACAATCTCTGGTGGTCTTCTAACGACTTTGGTCCACAATTACGCTCGCAGATGCCATTTGAACAACTTTGGCTGGCCATCATGCTTAAGATTAAATTTAACATTATGCCTTGATTTATTAATCAGGCCTAAGAATAAAATTTGAACAAAATTTATTGATTTCAACAAAATTTTGTATCACTAAAAATAATAAAGCTTTTCTCTTTGACTTAGTTGAAACTTTTGTGGGGAGATTTTCGATTAAAGATCTTAATGATTTGAATCATTTCTTCAGAATTGAAGTCATTCCAACCTCTCAAGATTTATTCATCCCAACACAAGAATATATCTGTTATCATATATTGAGCAAAGTAAAGTTGCTGCTTCGTTGTAATATTTGACTTCTACACCATATAATGATTGTTTGGTTGATATATTGAGCAAGGTAAACTTTCTCATTTTTTCGTAAACCAACCTCTATCAGATATGAAATAAATACTGAATAATATATTTGTATGTCTCTTTTTTAGCTAAGAATTTAATCTTTATTTGTAATAAAATAATAAAGTACAATGATGAAGTATGAGAATTTTAATCTCATACATTTATTGTAATCAAGTGGAGCAGAATCATAATTGAGTCAGTAGATAACATTTTAGTGATGAATTACAGTAAAGTTAAATTCAATAATGACATTGGTGGCATTTATAAGGATAGGGTTAAATAGTGCAATCCCTTTTGCCATCATGAATCGTCCTCTTCCACCAACCACCGCAAGCCCTGGTTCTCCCCTTGAAAATACGCTTAGAGAGCTGCCGTTAAACTTACCGGTATTAAATCCAAATTCTATGTACTGCGTACTCGATGCATTTGATCCAGCCAGGAGCGAAATACCCTGAACATTTCCAATCACCTCTGAGTCAGGCTCAGGACCAGTCCTGAGGGGATCATTAACGGCAACTAGGGTAGCAAATGGCACTGATGAATTATTGCTTGTGATGTTCGCTTGTGCTACCACGACTGCTGTAACACCCGTATGTTCGTGCATAAAGAAGTGAAGATTGGTTACCTTAGCTGGCCTGGGATGATATGGTCGGCTCTTCGAGTAGTATTGGCTCTGCACTGCTACTTGGGAGAGGCAGCTGATCAGAATCCAACTCAACATCAATGTTCCTCTCATTGTCTCTGCTTTACTATAATTTCTGTTGGGCGAAATGTAGATGAAAGCTATAGAATTGTTTCTTCAATTTTATTAAGAAAACAGAAAGATTTATAGTGATAAAACCCGCAGACATGAAAATAATTTATTGTCCCAAACATTTTATATAATACATGATTGATTTATCCGTAGTAATATTAAAAGGAACACAAATCTTGATCACGCAAAAGAAACATGGTCTTTTTGTCTATGATCCACTTGTAAATTAATTTTATATTGGAAGTTTCCTCCCCTACGTTTTTATTTTCGTGTGAATGGTGCATTGTCCATTGACTTTAATTTATTTGATATTATATATTACTTGTGATTGATATTATAAATTATTTTCTCTTCTGCAAATAAAAGTTTGTTTGATTTTATAAATTATTTATTTGATATGTTTTTTTTCAGGTATTCTAAGATTTATATATGACAAAAATAAGAAGATAGGACTGAGCCGTCATAGAATATTTAAGAAAATTTGTCATATATATGTATTAGAATGTCCGAAAAACCTAAAAAAGCGCAATTTCCTGCAGTTTAGGGTACAAATTGCAAAGTCGACATGACCTAATACATGGCCCTGTGGAAAGGGTCATTGTGTGGCTCATGTAGCTTGCTCGATTTTCTATTTTTCGCTCCTTTTGCTCCTAAATGCTCTATTAAGCATTAAAATATGAATTTAAAGAATTAGGATCATAAAATTCACCATTAATTAACATCAAATAATCACCTAAAAACAAATTAAGAACGAGGTTAAAATATGTTTCTTTTAGCACTCATCAAATATCCCCATACTTAAGCGTTTTCTTGTCCTCCACAATCAAGTGCACTTCCCTCAAATTATTGTTTTCATCGATAATGTCTCAAGATAATCCACAGATAATCAAGCATTGGAAATTTGAACTAAAATGACACTAAAGTATAATCCAAGTAATTTTCAAGACATAAAAACAAAGGTGTCTCTCCTATCTCAATAATTACATGAAATTTAAATTCAACAAGAATTGACATCCTCACTAAGGATCACTCAAAGCACTCAAAGTGTTTAATGTTCAAGTAATATGCACTCAACAAATGAGCGAGAAATGTTATTACTATAGGGTTGCTTGAAAATTAGATCTCCACCACTAAAGATATGAGATGACACACCTATTACCTCGCATAAATACTAAGAAACCCTTAGTTTAATATGATCGAAGAAATGCATGTTTCACTAAGTAGAAGATCCGAAAGGACTTAATTTGGTTTCTAAACTCATGAAAGATCAAGTTGCCATGGAATATTTTTGAACAACATTAAGCATGATGGAAATAAATTAAGTTGATTAATGTAACTATCCAAGCCTATATATGTTATTGATTGTTGAAGTTATGTTTACATTGCTAAAATCCATTCATACATTTATATTATTTTGCATAATTAGTTTAAAGCGCATTAGGGATCAATTTTGCATCCAATTAAATTAATTTAATTAAATCATCATCACTCAAATTATTGTATTTTTATACCAAATTGTGAATTTATAATTTTGCAAATAATCGATTAACAAACACAATCCCTGTGGAGACGATAACTCATTTTACTTATTATTTGAACGACTGTGTATACTTGCACAAAAATCCCATTACAAAGGTTCTTCATCTTCAAAAAGAGTAAGCTTTATGCATGTCATGGAAGAGAAAAGTATGGCACTAGTTGTACAGAAAAGGATGAACTTTTTAAGAGGAGCGACAACAAGAGATTCGATGTAGAGATTATAAGGTTTTCTAAATCTTCTCAGATATATAAAAATTATTTGACAAGAAAACCCTTGTCCCATAATAAATATATAGTGATAATACTCTGGAATGACATATTTTTATGTATTAATTACATATTTATTTTGAGTATGATCCTACTAATTTGAGCTATTTATGGTTTTTTATCTTGTAGGGACTAAATTGAAGGCAAAAGGAAATTTGGGGCAAAAAGCATGAATTTGAAGACAAATGGGCTAGCATGCGAAATGGGAAAGAAGTGGTGCCAAAAATACAAAGTGTGAAAGACTTGGGGGCAAAAATTCAAAGAAGAGGTTTTATAAACACAAGACTCTATTTAAATTTGAATTATATTAGGATTATTGTTAAGGTTATTATTTAAACTTAATTTCAGATTTTATTTTTATTTATCTTCTAGAATTTAAATAGGAACAAACTAGGTTTTCTAAGTACTATAAAGGGGATGGAGTGACACAAATTTCACTTAACTTTTCTGTAAAAGCTCCCCCTCCCAAAAAGCTCTAGCTTTTTGTTCCTTTTATTTTTCAATAAAATTCCATTTTATTGAACTTATTTCTTTTTTTCCAAAAAGTATGAGCCACTAAACTCATCTAGCCAAAGGTTGTCGAGGTTCCCCAAAAAGGGTTCATGAGGCTTAGAATCTGTACTTAGCCTTCTCAACGAGTATTCATTGTTTCTCCACACTACGGGACTGACGCTTCCGTCCATGTCCCTCCAAAAGTGATCTTTTTATCTTGTGCAAAGGTGGCCGCTTTGTATGTTTTGGGAAGGTTGCACAGTCGGTTCGTTAGCTTACTGCGTCAGTGGTTGTCGAGCCTAAGAGACAAAATGGCGTGGCATTCGCCATTGAGTAGTGATTATCTAGTGTAAGACGATCCCACAAAAGTGACGATTGGCTAGAGTCAAGTTCCTCTATATCGTAAGTCTTAAATCTAAGTGGAGCTGGTAGTCATAGGCGTCCTCTTCCACTATAACTGGCTTATTCTGTCATGAGAAGGATCATCTAAAAGCCTAGGATTAAACCAAAGGAGGATCGAGATAACCGAAGGCTGGAATCTCTCCATTAAAGACTCTCTTTTCTCACTATGTTTATTTTTACAATTTCAATTTCAATTTATGCAATCTCAATTCATTCATACTTTTTATTCTGTTTTATTATTTTTTTCTAGGTACGCCATTTTTCTTGGGCACGACTCTGCCTGGGATCTCTAGGAACAGGAATTTGTGCAATTTCAGTCCCTGAGGATTTGACCTTACTTCTCTTATACCATTCTTTTCGTTATTTTATAGGGATAGGATATTTTGGTGCTCTCAACGACGCATCATATAGTGTGGCATACATTAATCCTGAGTGGATGATGGACTATGTATGTGTGAATTATATACTTTAAGGTAAGTAAAAGTCTGAGTTTAAATAGGTAAGGAACCAAAAGTTGGTGAATTGGATATACAACTTTTGCAATATATAACATCGTTCACAATAGTGGAATTCATTGCCCAACTAATGGGTAAATGATACCATTTCATCGACATTACATGATAGATGAAAATTAAACATGATCATGGATCGTTTGTCTTTATGATAAATGACTTGATTACTATTTGTCCTAGACAAATGATTCGTGGCCTCGTTACTTTTCCATCTATCATTTAATGCTAATGAAGGATACCATTTACCCTTTAATGGGTTATGAATTCCACTATTGTGAATGAAGCTATGTCATGCAAAAGTCATATACCCAATATATCAACTTTCGGATTTATAGTTGTTTTGAACCCAGTCTTTTAATACATCAAAATATACAAGTCATGCACACATAGTTAAGTCACTTTCTCAAGTTTGAGGTAAGTCACTATGAACATCACAAGTAAATTAATTCACAAACAAATCTAAGATTAATTTGAATTGACTCTTTCTTTATGTATTATCAATCCAGACAATAACATCCACGTCTCTATCTTCTGAGAGTCATTCATTTCGATACTCAAGACAAGATATCTATCTAAAAGAACTTGATAGACCTCATAATAATCCTTTAATTGATTTGCTCAATTTCGATTCAATGGACCTTTTAGATTATCTACTAATATAAGTTATCTTCTCGAATCAATCCGCCCATGTAATGCAACTTAATATCGGTTAAACATTAGGTAATCAATGACCGTTGACATTTTACATCTTTTGTGTTTGTTTTTATATTCAAAATTTGCCATTTTCTTTTGTGAATTCATTTTATTCTATTTTAATTATTTTATAGTTAACTACACTTAGACTCCCTTTGAATAGGTGACGAGATTAGCTCCAATGAGATTGAAAAAAGTGGTAGCTGACAATATTATTTACGATTGATGTATTAAAACAACTCTTTTTAACCAAAAATAAATTAAAATTAATAAATTTTATTTATTAACAACAGAATACGGCCAAACTCAAGAGGACGGCTCACTAAATGAAACCATGTGTGGCATTCAACGAGAGAAACGCCACTAATATATACAAATTAAAATTAAAAAAATTAATTATATTTCTTAATTGTATAATTTACGGTTTCTGAGACAGTCGCCACCATGTGCACTAATGTGTTACCCGCTGAAATTTTGAAATTCGCTGGCTGAAGTGAGTGACTTAGCCGCGTTTTCTGGGTAACTCCACTTGTCATGCGCATGAGCCACTACAGGAGTACCTATGTGACACGCGTGGTGATATGCAACATGAAATGATCGTGGCTTTCTTCAAGTCAACTGGATGAGGTCGCATATAGGCAATCTTGCTCCTTTCTGTCATCCACTAATGTCCTTTTGCAGTTTTTACAAAGCCTAATAAACCAAATATTAACCTACTAGCCCAAATTTTACCCAGTAACCCAATTAAAACCCATTACCCGAATGCATCTGGGCCCAAATTATGAAACACCCTCAGCAGCCTAAATTAACCTGCTAACCCAAAGTTTACACAGCCCAAAGAAGCCCAAAAATTTAAACAAAAATCAGAAGGCCTAGGGTTTTCTGAAACCCTAGGCGCCCTTGAGAGACAAAGAGCCGACGGTCGCCATAAGCCTCGCGCCCAGCCAACAACATGCCAAGTCAACTCTTTGCACCCATCAGTCCTCATCTAAGCTGCCTCAATCGTCGTCGCAGTTAGCGCGCCTCACCACCGCCGAGACTTCGTTTTCCACTTGCACAAACAAGGAAAGGACGACAGCAAAACATGGAAAGAATAAAACGAAATCTTTGTTTCCTTTTTTATTTCATCTTTCGGGTTATAAAAACCCCAATAAACAATCTATAAAAAAGAGATATCTGAATACACGAAAAAACACAAAATATACCGAGAAATAAAAAGCGGTTAGATTCGTTCACGAGGTGATTTCCCATCTTATTTCATTTTTTATCTATTTTATATAAACATACTATTTTTAAAAATAATAGATGGAAAAGGGTTCACCATGCAAAAAATCGAGGCTTCAACCTCCGCCATCGCTGGTGGTTGCGTGTGGCTCGTGGTGCGAGGCCTATGGCGTCGATGACTCCTTGACGAGAGGTGAAGAGAATTTGAGAGCATTTGGGAGGGGAGCTCTATGTCATTTTTATGAATGTTAAAAATGATTTTTGTTTAAGGAAACCGACTTATATAGCTTAGCATAAACGACGCCGTTTTCGCTTAATTGATAAGCGCCAAAACGACGTCGTTTTACAATCAGGATCCGCGCGTTGACTCAAAAACCCGATAATGATCCGCTGTTAAAAAGGAGGAAATTACTATTTCAGTCCCTCCGCTATTTTATTAAATTTAATTTTATCCAATTTAGTGTTTTTATTTTTTAAATTAGCCCTAAAAATCTATTTTATTTCAATTTAACCCCTTTTCTCTTTTTAAAATTTATATATATATATATATATATATATATATTTTAAATTAGTATTAAATTATTTATTATATTAAAATTCTATATTTTCTTTAGTAGTTATATATATTAATTTATTAATATTATAAAATTCATGCATAATTATTATTATTTATTATTTTATTTAAATATTTTTTTACATATTATTTTAATATTTATACATATTAATTATTATATTATTTTTGTACATTATATAATATTATATTATATCATATATTTTTAAAAAATAAATTTATTATCTAATATATTCTACTTACATTATTTACATCATATGTAATTTTATTTATTTATTTATTATTTAAACTTGCATGAAGAGTTAATATTTATTTAGTATTTTTATTGTCTTATATATATTGCTTTATATATTTTATTTGTCCATGCAATGCCCTTTTATTTATTTATTATTTTTTAGCATAGTTATTTTAGTTGTATTTTATATTGTTTATATTAAATGTTAATGTATTATAATTGCTTTTAATATTTATGTTCAAAGTTTTAAGAGATCATATTTTAAATACTTTTAAATTTCAAACATTTAGACATGATTCTATCGATTAGGTACCAAATTTTTGGGCGTTATGAGGGTGCTAACCCTTCTTCATACGTAACCGACTCCCGAACCCGTTTTCTTGTTTTTTTTTGTGGACCAAAAGTCAAAGGTTTTAAAATAAAACCTTTTGCAAAGTGATCAAATCACACCTAAATAAAAAGAGATTGGTGACAACTCATTTTTTTTTTTTAAATCAACCCTATTTTTTAAAACTTATAAAAATGGTTTCAACAAATAAGTGACGAAATTAGCTCCGATGAGATTGAAAATAGTGGTAACGACAATATTATTTACGATTGTATTAAAACAACTCTTTATAACCAAAATAAATTAAAATTAATAAATTTTATTTATTAACAACAGAATACCGCCAAACTCAAGAGGACGGCTCAATAAATGAAACCATGTGTGGCATTCAACGAGAGAAACGCCACTAATATACACAAATTAAAATTAAAAAATTAATTCTATTTCTTAATTGTATAATTTACGGTATTTGAGACAGTCGCCACCATGTGCACTAATGTGTTACCCGCTGAAATTTTGAAATTCGCTGGCTGACGTGAGTGAATTAGCCGCATTTTCTGGGTAAACTCCACTTATCATGCGCAAAAGCCACTACAGGAGTACCTATGTGACACGCGTGGTGATATGCAACATGAAATGATCGTGGCTTTCTTCAAGTCAACTGGATGAGGTCGCATATAGGCAATCTTGCTCCTTTCTGTCATCCACTGTCATGAGTGAGCTTTTTTCAACAAAGTGATCTGGGTTTTACTTGTTGTAAGGGTGAAGTGGTAATGTCTAACAACTATAAATTTTATAACCATATAAGCCAAAGTGTAAAAGACAGCACATAATTCATCAAATAAAATAATCTTATTCATAATACATAAAATAAAATAATTATTTTAAAATCATGCACAATTTTCTTTAAAATAATATAAATGTCAAATGCTAAATAATATCTTCAAAACAAGAAAAATATATTACACTAAAATAATACAGTTGAATTTTTAGTTTATAAGTTAAGAGTATTTTTATTAATATTTTATTCCAATTCGAGTTAAGATTATCAAACTAAAAGTGAAAATTTATATCAAAGAAAGAAATTGTAGTAAGTTGAGTGTCAAATCAATTTTTTATAAAAATATTGACAATAATATTTATTTTTAATAATGTTGTCGTGGTAACTTACATATATTTTATATAAACATGACAATTCGTTTTTGCATGTTATCTCACCAAATGATTTAAATTTATAAAATATTCAAAGTATAAAATAAAAATATAAATTATAAAAAGAGTTCATAAAATTCATAAAATTAGCATGAACTACATGTAGATTGCTAAGCGGACTGTCATGTTTAAAAGTTTAATGTTTTAATAACTATTTTTATTAAAAAATAATTGACTCTTTTTAAATATTAATGAATAAAAATTAAACATTAAGAGTTATATTTGACATTGTGTCTAGATTTATGAATCAATTAGAGGTTTAAGTATAGTTGAATCCGAATTTATTGTTTCAAACAAAATTTTGTATCAATAAAAATAATAAAAGTTTTCTTTTTACTTTGTTCAAACTTTGGTGGAGAGATTTTCCAGTAAAGGTCTTCGTGATTTGAATCATTTCTTGGGAATTGAAGTCATTCCAACGTCTCAAGATTTATTCATCTCAACTCATGAGCAAAGTAAACTTGCTGCTTCCTTGTAATATTTGACTTTGACAGCATTTCATAATTGTTTGGTTGATATATTGAGCAAAGTAGAGTTTCCTTATCTTTGCGTAAACCAACCTCTATCAGAGATGAAGATAAATACTGAATAAATATATTTGTATGTCTCTTTTGTAGCTAAGAATTTAAACTTTATTTGTAATAAAATAATAATGTACAATGATGAAGTATGAGAATTTTAATCTCATACATTTATTCTAACCAAGTAGAGCAGTCACAATCCAAGAGAATTGCGTCTGTAAATAACATCTTAGTAATGAACTACAGTAACGTTAAATTCGATAATGACATTGGTGGCATTAATAAGGATAGGGTTAAATAGTGCAATCCCTTTTGCCATCATGAATCGTCCTCTTCCTCCGACCACCGCAAGCCCTGGTTCTCCCCTTGAAAATACGCTTAGAGAGCTGCCGTTAAACTTACCGGTATTAAATCCAAAGTCTATGTACTGCGTGCTCGATGCATTTGATCCGGCTAAGAGGGAAATACCCTGAACATTTCCAATCACCTCTGAGTCAGGCTCAGGACCAGTCCTGAGGGGATCATTAACGGCAACTAGGGTGGCAAATGTCACTGATGAATTATTGCTTGTGATGTTAGCTTGGGTTAGCACGACTGCAGTAACACCCGTATGTTCGTGCATAAAGAAGTGAAGATGGGTGACCTTAGGTGGCTTGGGAAGATATGGTAGGGTATCTGAGTAGTATTGGCTCCGCACTGCCACTTGGGACAGGCAGATGATCAGAATCCAACTCAACATCAATGTTCCTTTCATTGTCTCTGCTTTACTGTAATTTCTGGGGCGAAATGTAGATGAAAACTGTAGAATTGTTGCTTCAATGTTATTAAGAAAACAGAAATATTTATAGTGATAAAACCCGCAGACATGCAAATAATTTATTGTTTCAAACATTTTATATAATACATGATTGATTTCTCCGTGGTAATATTAAAAAGAACACAAATCTTGATCACGCAAGAGAAACTTGGTCTAATTATTTTAGATTGGATGTTTCCTCCCCCAGCGTTTATGTTTTCGTGTGAATATTGTCCATAGACTTTAATTTATTTAATATTATTTATTACATGTGATTGATGTGTCGATTTTATAAATTATTTTATCTTCTGCAAACAAATGATTGTTTGATATGAATTTTTTTTTCTAATTCTCCTTCAGAAATTAACAGCGAATCTAGAAATTTATTAGAAATCAGAAACATGGTCTAATTAGCTGCTTGCTCTAATCAACTTTCTTTGTTTTTTTTGCGCAGAGGAAGTCGTGGATTGTCATCTCGCTTCGCGTCAAAAGGTCGAGTGATATTTCAAGTCAATAAATTACTCTAATCACAGTGTCATAAGTAGAAAAAAATGATTGTTTAAAGATGTATTGAATTGTGTAATCATGGTAGAGTGCTTGAGTTGTCATTTCATTTTGCGTTAAAAGATTCGATAACATCTTAAACAAAAGAAAAGAGAAACAGATAAAAGAAAGAAAGAAATGTCTGTGCGAGTCTGACTGACTGTTAGTTTTCATGAGAATAAATTCTTTGAGCTAAGTCAAACATGATGATTCCTACACTTAAAGTTAATGTCCGTTGAGATGTTATTTATATTACATCCCTTTACTTAAATTGAATAAGTCCATGAAATGAAAACTTTATCCGGATTATTGTTAGATGACTCGAATGATTGAACACAAGGTGTGCTTGAGAACAAGCATCAACTAAGTAGGGCTCAACTGATAGATTTGCTTAATTTCCATTAACTGCTCTTGTGCCCAAAATATGATCGTGGCTTTCTTCAAGTCAGCCGGAGGAGGTAGCATATAGGCAACCTTCCTCCTTTCTGTCATCCGGTGTGAGTGAGCATTGTTCAACAAAGTGATCTTAGAGGGTAGCTAGGTTTTACTTGTAAGGGTGGAGTGACCATGTCTAAAAATTATAAATTTTATAACCATATAAGCAAATGTGTAAGAAAAACACATAATACATCAGATAAATAATCTTAATCGTGATATATAAAATAAATGAAAAATGATTTAAGATCATACACAAGAATTCTTTTAAGTACTTTTAAATTTCAATTTAATCCCAAAAATTCAAAAGAGTCTGGATTGGAAGTTTCCTCCCCCTGCGTTTTGATTTTCGTGTGGATATTGTCCATTTGACTTTGATTTATATGATTGATGTATTGATATTATAAATTATTTTATCTTCTGCTAAGAAAAGTTTATTTGATATGTGATCTTTTTTAATATAATCAACACCGACATAATAAATTTATTAGAAATCAGAAACATGATCTAATTAACAGCGAATTGAGAAATTTATTAGAAAAGATTGTTTGATGTGAAGGTTTTTATATCAATTTTCTTTGTATTTTGCGCAAAGCAGGTGGTGGCCCATTTTTAAATTACTATTTAATTAATTATAATTAAATAACTTGCGAGAATTAAAATCAATTAATTATCATTGACTTATAAAATAAGGTAATTTAATATATTTTTCTCACAAATTTTAATACGGAACATCTGTCTGACTTTAATGGAATTATAATTGGATTGAAAAATAATTTAATTAAGAAATTAATATAATTAATTAATATATTTGAAAATAAAAATAAATATTAAGTTAGATAAATTATAAGTGTTGAATAAAAATTCAAATTAAGCCTAGTTAATGAAAGAGATGGTAAACCCTAGTATTTTCTAGGCCATGCCACTGCCCTCACCTATTCTACTTCAAGTAGAATTTTTATTTTCTATTAAAATATTATCATTCGATTACACTTTATTCGAATAGATTTTTTGTATTGTTTCTTTATAAATAGGGACAACGAGCTAAACTATTCATACAACTTTGAGAGTATGTTATTCTATTAAAAATAGTGACAATTTTATTTAGAATAAAATCTATTTTTAAGAAAATTTGATAGTTTCGGTTTATAGAGAGAATTAACATTCCCACTGAAAGTTAAGAAATGTTTTCAATCTGTGCATTTGGTTCTATTTGTTTGAGCCCACACTCAAAGTAATTTGGGGTTTGAGGATAGCGAAGAAGGTCATTCACTAGAAAGTCGGATTGACTTAGACCGCCTCGCATAAAAAAATATATATAATTTTGATTAAAGGTTTATTGCTATAAATATCAACAAGCTTGAGTTTAAGTAAAATTTTAAACTTCCGTTTGGCCTAAAAACTTTGTTTTCTAAACCCATATTTACAACAATTGTGTCGTGTATAGTTGGAAGTAGGGGGTGAGCGTTTGATCGAATCGAATCGAATCGAATGAAAAATTTCGAGTTAATCGAGTTGTGAATCATATTTTATCATCCTAATTTGATTTGAAATTTTCTCGAATCGAGTCGAGTGAGATGAAATTGAATCGAATCGAATCGAATATATTTGTTCGAGTTAAATTTTAAAAATAATTTTGGGTCCTTGTAACCACTATCACCCATCGTAATACAATTTATCCACATTAATCAAATTTTATTAACTTTCATCACCTCATAATTTATTTATTAATCTTTTATATCTGGGTTAGCTTCTTTGCTTGCTTAGTTATTTCAATTATCTTGATTCTTGTCACTATGTATTTTGGAATTAAAATATATATTAAATGTAAAATGTGATTTTTAATAAAAGTTATTTTAAAGATAAAATATGAAATTGATACCAATATAAAATTTTAATACGAATATTTTATGGCGTAATTAATAATTCAATTTTAATATAAATATTCAATATGACTAAACAATTCAATAATATAAATAATATAAAATGTGAAATTTAATTTAATAATATAAATAGTAGATATAAATAAAATTATTGTTATTTATGTTTAGTGATTTTTGGATAATTTTGATTTTTATTTGAGAGTAAAAGGTGAGAAGTAAAAGTTTAGGGGAAAATTAAAATTTTGGGGAATAAAAGTTTGAGGAAAGTAAATAGTGGAGTAAAATTTTGGAAGGAAAATATAAAAAAATTTGGGGGAGGGGATGGGTTTGGAGTAGATGGGAGGTGGGATGGGAAGGAGTAAAAGTTTTAGGGGAAAAGTGGGAGGAATAAAATTTGGGGGAAATAAAAGTTTTGAGGGTTTTTAGAGTAAAATTTTGAGAAAAAGTAAATGGGAGAGTAAAATTTTGGTGGAAATGGATTTTGGGTATATTGAAGGGTTGGGATGGGAGGAATAAAATTTTGGGGAAAAGTGGGAAGGAGTAAAAATTTTGAGGAAAAGTAAAAGGTTTGGGAGTTTGGTAAAATATAAAATATTATATTTTAATATTCAAATTATTCGGATTATTCGAGTTATTCAAATTCGAAAACTCAACTCGATTCGAACTCGAAATTCGAGAAAAAAATTCGAGTTGACTCGAATAACTCGATTAACTCGAATAATTCGATTCGTTTAACTCGAAATTCGAATTTTTTTTCGATTTTTTCGAGTCGAATCGAGTTTTGCTCACCCCTAGTTGGAAGAATCGAAACAATCCGTAATTGTCATTTTCAGTGTGTTGAAGAACAAATTGACGTGACCAATTGAGTGAATAATTGTATTTGTCAAGGGAATTAGTGATAGATTTTAAGCGACCCGCACAATTGAAACTTTTGATTCAAGTCAATTCCTTCTTGTTCACATGGTTAACGAGGAACTAAATCGTGGAAGTTGATTTTATGGTTGATCACTTGGTAAAGGTTACATATCGAATCGTTCTCGCATTTAATTTAAATACAAAAGGCAAGTGGCTAGAGGTTGTTCCTAGATCATTATAATTGGCTTATCAGTTAGAGGCAAAAATCTATTGCCATGCATCAACTCGAAACTAGGGCCAAAACTATTCCTGAAGTTAGAGCGTTGTCTCATCAGTTTACTTAATTTTTATTTCATAATGTTGATTTTACTATATAGTTCTTTTTATTTATTTATGTTATTTTATTATAGTAAGATTTAATCCCTCCCTTCTATTTTTCATATAGTTCAACACATGTTGTGGGCATGAAAGTTGTCTACCACACGTTCTGGTTAAAATGAACAACAATTTTAGATATCTCAACCCCTGTAGGATCAACCCTACTCTTTGTACTGTTGATTTACATTTTGTTTAGGCATGAAAATTTATATTTGGTGGGTTCAGCACCCATCAAGCGATGTATTCTCCATGTAAGCAACCCCATTTTTAATTTTAAGTAGGACTTCTTCTCCTAGTCGAACTCTGATTATTCTAGGGATATTTTAGTATGATTAAAACTCTAATCTTCACCTATTTAAAGGGTCCATTGTATCCCTATTTTTAGTGGCCAAAAAACTAACAAGCCAATCAACAAGTGCTTTTCTTTAAGGGCGACAAGATGTAGTTGCATATGATTTTTTGTGAGAATTTTGTGGTAACTATGTAAAGAATTTTGTTTTCACGTTAGAAATTTATTTTCGGGGTTCGGGTTTGTACGTTTTGTACATTTAGGTTTATTTTCTCAATATTTTACTCTCGTTTATTTACTCATTTAGTGGAAAGTTAAAGCCTCATTTTTTCGTGGTTTTTATCCTCTTTGGAGGAGTTTTTCACGTAAAATATTTGTGTGTTCGTTCTTCCTTATTTTCTATAATTGATTTAATATTAATTTCTCCAATACGCAATCCCTTAGGTACAATCCTTGAAATACTTACCGGTGTTTCGTTGTAACACATACTATATTAAAATTTGGCCCATAAGGACACCATCGGTTTTATTTATTATATTTTTGGGGTGTTATTTATACTATAAACGGTAACATGTTTATAGGTGGTCAAGAATATTATATGTATTGAATCATAAAATAGATTGAATGTTGGTACCCAATTAGTTGTTCGAGTTGTGTCGAATATAATTGCCATGCCATAGGATTGGTTTGTATATAGGATTATGAGCTT
>CP106726.1:13166360-13311855 GCA_025506655.1 Gossypium rotundifolium
TAACTTTCATTACAGCACCCTACAACAACCTTCAAACCTAAACTTAGTCCCCACTCAACGATTCAATTTAAACAAGTTCCATGTTTGCCCAAAACAGAACCTATCATCGTTCTCTATAAACCCAAAATGCCCGCTTTTCCAAACATATATTGAAAAGGGTTTTGATTAAACAGAAAGAACAAATAGAGAACAAACAGGAAGAAGAAACAAAGAAGCTTTAGATTAAAAAAATTGAAAGTTTTTAAAATTTGAATATTTGAGAAAAAGAGAAATGAAGGAGATAAAGTTGGAGAAGCAAAAAAATCGTTGACTGTCACTCCAGTGCCATTTTTAGGCCGAAAAGGAGGCCAACCATTGGCGACGATGGAGGCAGCAACTTGGGTTGAGGGAGGGAGAAGGGAAGAAGAAGGAATCTCTCAAAAAAAGGGGGGAGAAAAGTCAAAAGAATTTTTTTTTAAATTATGACATGATGTCATTTATGGCACGTGTTATAATTTTATTTTGTCATGTATCTTAAACTTTTAGACACAAGTATTGATTTAATTGACAAAAAAATTATAAGTACTAATCGAGAGAAATAGATAAATTCAAGTACTAATTTTATATTTAACCTTTTTAATAAATTTACTTTTTTATCTAAGACACTCATTTAACTAATTAAAATCATTGCATATTTTATTGTGTGGTTAAATAATGAAAAATATTAATTAATTTTCTCGTAAAATGTTATAATAAAAATAGAGGTAAATTCATATTTTTGTTCTTAAAAATGACGGATTGTGTGTCCACAAAGAAACTAGGGAGCATTTTGATATAATCCCAATACAACTCTCGCCCAATCACCAAAAGTTTTAGAAGGCCTCCAAGTTGCCAAAAGAGTAAATTGTTTTAGTCTGTTGTCAAGCTACACAGGGAAGAGGCTACATGCACCTTGCTCCGGGTGTACCTTGAAAACGATGGCTTGCATCCAAGGCCATTACTTGAGCGTCATGGCCAACCAAAGTTGTTCAGAAGGCCATCCCCAAGCGCAATTGTTACCCAAAGTCATTAGAAGGCCTCCGAGGGCCATATCTGTGGCCTTCGAGTATCCAGACGACAAATTTACCTAAGTTGTCAAGCTACGTTAGGAAGAGGCTAGACAACCTTTGCTCCTGGTGTACCTATAACAACTATCGCTTGCCTCGAAGGGCCATCTCCGTGGCGTGATGGCTGGCCAAAGTTGTTAGAAGGTGTTAGAGTTGTGTGACCCAAATTCTAAGAGTTTGCTTGCAAGTCAAGTTAAACAAAATATATTTTCTTTCTAGAAGATTTAGTATTTATTAGTATGATGTATTTAGCATTTATTAGCATAATTTGTTTGACTTGACTATTTAGCCTATAAATAGGCTCTTTCACAACCTTAGAAAAATACACCCATTAGAGATTAGAACTCATAACACATTTAGAGAATTTTGTGTTTACGTTTGAGGGTTCTTTGTTTTCGGGTTTTTGGGGTTTAGTTTTTTTTTATCTCCATCTTTTTTGTACTCTTCATTCTATTGCCATTATAGTAAAATTATCTTTGCCCGTGGTTTTTGATCCTCTTTGGAGGAGTTTTTCCACGTTAAATTTGTGTGTTCAATTTCTCAATTTCTTCCGCTATTTGTTTTACTTGTTGCTTAATCGGATCAATTCCTAACAAGTGGTATCAGAGCTAGTTCAATTATAGATCAGCCCGTTTAGAGATGGCAGCAACAAGGTTTGAAATTGAGAAGTTCGATGGTGAGACAAATTTCAATGCATGGCAAGTTCGGATGATGGCAATTCTAGTTCAATCGAGTTTGAAAAAGGTTGTTACGGGAAAAAGCCTGAAAATATAAATAAAGCGAATGGGAAGAGCTTGATGAAAAAGCCTTATGCGCAATCCGGTTGTGCCTCGAATCTTGTATTGCGGAGGTATGATGGAGAAGACCTCATCGCCTTGTGGAAAAGGTTAGAAACTCTTTATGCGACTAAGTCTCGGCTAACCGTTTAGTGTTGAAACAACATCTATTTACGTTTGCATGAGCGAAGGTGAGCTTCTTAGAGATCACATCATCAATTCATTACTCTTTTAAATGATTTAAATAATGTTGAGGTTCATATTAACGATGAAGATCGAGGCTATGCTATTATTGTGCTCTTTACCCCTTCATACAAGTCTTTTAGGGAGACCACGATTTATGGCGAGACAAACTCTCGTTCGAAGATGTGAAGGGTAATTTGTTGAGTGAGACAAACTCGACAATGAGCTTTATTTGGATAGCAAGGCGGATAGGTTACCCTACTAATCCTAACTAAGTAACAATACTTATAATAAAACTACTAACAACAAATAAGTAATAAAATAAAAATTAATATATAATAAAATAATATACTAACAACACCAAATCAAGAACACAAACATTATTTTAAAAAATATACCTAATTTTCCTAATTTTTTCCTGTGATTTCTTCCTTCTTCTCTTTTTCCAAATACCACCATTCTTCTTTTTCTTCTTCTTCTTCGCTTTTTCTACTTGCTTCAAAGTTCGGTGTTGGGGGAGAGGGACCATTTAAGGTCCCCATGAGGCACAATGTGCAAAACCGCATGCAGAAACGTCTTGTCCACCATCGGTGCCACCGAAGGCCATTATCCAGAGCTTTGGTGCCGCCCGGCGTGCCATTGTCCGAGTTTGTGCCGCTTCGCGAGCCATTGTTCAACTTCACGGCTTTTTTCAATCGTTTCTAACTATTTTTTTCTTCTTTTGCTGCAGGCCTCTGTTGGTCACTATTTTTGTTCACTGTTTCTAACTGTTTTTTTTTTAAGTTCGGAGGAATAATGTTGAGACCGTGGTGGTGCGTATGGCGGGCGTGACCACCTCGCTATACCATTTCGTAAATAACCAAACGCATCCCATTTTGGGTTTTTATACCATTTCAGTAAAAAACCCTACTTTGGGGGTTATTTGGTCAATTAGAATTAATTGTCGGGTTGTTCTCACCATTAATTTACAATTAAAACTAAATTGATGATTTAATATGTGAGAAGACATTGGTAAAATGTGATTCATTTTGAAACCCAAGTTTATTTTATTTAATTTCATGTTCACTCTTTATTTACTATTTTATTTCTCGATATATTAATTATATCAAACAAACGTTTGTTTGCAGAAGATAAAATAATTTATAAAATCAACACATTAATCACATGTAATATATAATATCAAATAAATTAAAAGTCAATGGTCAATACTCACAGGAAAACAGAGAAGCTGGGGGAGGAAACTTCCAATTTAAAATAATTAGACTAATATTCTGTTGCGTGATCAAGATTTGTGTTCTTTTTAATATTACCACGTGGAAATCAATCATGTATTATATAAAATGTTTGGGACAATAATTATTTTCATGTCTGCGGGTTTTATCACTGTTTTCTTAATAAAATTGAAGCAACAATTCTATAGTTTTCATCTACATTTCGCCCCAGAAATTATAGTAAAGAGACAATGAAAGGAACATTGATGTTGAGTTCGATTCTGGTCATCTGCCTCTCCCAAGTAGCAGTGCGGAGCCAATACTACTCAGATACCCTACCATATCGTCCCAGGCCACCTAAGGTCACCAATCTTCACTTCTTTATGCACGAACATACGGGTGTTACAGCAGTCGTGCTAACCAAGCTAACATTACAAGCAATAATTCATCAGTGACATTTGCCACCCTAGTTGCCATTAATGATCCCTCAGGACTGGTCCTGAGCCTGACTCAGAGGTGATTGGAAATGTTCAAGGTATTTCCCTCTTAGCCGGATCAAATGCATCGAGCACGCAGTACATAGAATTTGGATTTAATACCGGTAAGTTTAACGGCAGCTCTCTAAGCGTATTTTCAAGGGGAGAACCAGGGCTTGCGGTGGTCGGAGGAAGAGGACGATTCATGATGGCAACAGGGACTGCACTATTTAACCCTATCCTTATTAACGCCACCAATGTCATTATGGAATTTAACTTTACTGTAGTTCATTACTAAGATGTTATTTACAGACTCAATTCTCTTGGATTGTGAAAAGTCGTATGATTCCGCTCCACTTGGATAGAATAAATGTATGAGATTAACATTCTCATACTTCACTGTACTTCATTATTTTATTACAAATAAATTTTAAATTCATACTTATTCAGTATTTATCTTCATCTCTGCTAGAGGTTGGTTTACGCAAAAGATTGAGAAAACTCTACTTTGCTCAATATATCAACCAAACAATTATGAAATGGTGTCAAAGTCAAATATTACAACGAAGCAGCAAGTTTGCTCAGTATATCATTACAGATATATTCTTGTGTTGAGATGAATAAATCTTGAGACGTTGGAATGACTTCAATTCCCAGGAAATGATTCAAATCACTAACACCTTTACTCGAAAATCTCTCCACCAAAGTTTGAACAAAGTAAAAAAGAAAACTTGTATTATTTTTATTGATACAAAATTTTGTTTGAATCAATAAATTCGGATTTAGCTATACTTAAGCTTCTAATTATAGATAAATCCAGGCATAATGTCAAATTTAACCCTTAATGTTTATATTTTTTACTCATTTTGATTTTAGCCTCAACCTTTTTAAAGGGGTCAAATTTGACCACCAACATTTAAAAAAAGATCGAATTGTTATTTTTAAATAGAAATATTTAGTAAAGCATTAAACTTTAAAAAACATTAAACTTTTGAACATGACACCTTGCAGTTCATGCTAATTTTATGAATTTTGATGAACTCTTTTAAAATTTAAAATTTTTATTTTATACTTTGAATATTTTATAAATTTTAAATTATTTGGTGATGTGACATACAAAACAATTGTCATGTTTGTATAAAGTATATTTAAGTTTTCATGTCAACATCATTAAAAAAATTAATGACTTATTTACCAAAGATATGGGACACTATTTGTCACACTAAAAGCATCCCTGAGTGAGATGAGAGTGGCCTTTGTTGAAGATGGTCTCCATGTAACACATGCACTAGACAAAGTGGCCATGCAACTCAACTCAAGCAAAGAAATTTAAGCTCAACGAGAATGTCCACTTGCAACTAGTTTACATTCAACTTCCTTCCTTGTTTCAAATTTAGTTTTACTTGAATTAAGTTGGTAATTTTTGTGATGTAATTAAGTGTTGATTGACTAAAAATCAGCTATGCAATATCTACAAGTTAATTCAACAAGTTTCTATGTATTTAGTGGTGTTAGGTGAAAGTTTAGGCAATAGTTGGCTTGTAATGACCAGCCACTATCTTGTATTTGTATTGGCATTATGCCTTTTGTTCATTTTGAATAAATTGAA
Source organism: Gossypium rotundifolium (assembly GCA_025506655.1). Taxonomy (NCBI): domain Eukaryota; kingdom Viridiplantae; phylum Streptophyta; class Magnoliopsida; order Malvales; family Malvaceae; genus Gossypium; species Gossypium rotundifolium. Next base: position 13,171,701 of record CP106726.1, read on the forward strand.
ACAAGTTTCCTTCCATATGCTCCATTATTTCAACTTTGCTTTTGTTTTTTGTTCTGTTTTTGCTTTTGTTTCTTCTGCAAGCTTCAAGCCTTGCTTTTAAGTCTCATCTGAGTTTGTTGCTTGCTGGTCATAACACCAACAATTGGTATCTAGAAACTGTAACTTAGTGGACTGTTATAGTTCAACACTTCAAACCATGGCTTCATCAAGCTCACCAATTTACCACCCGGTCTTCAATGAAGAGGGCTTCCACAATTGGGTGGTCAAAATGAAGACCTACCGGGCATTTGATCTATGAGAGGTGGTGAACGGATGTCGAGCCAAGACTCTTGAGAGCCAACCCAATGTTGGCTCAGATTAGCAAAGACTTGATGAGAGAACAAAGAGGCACAAGGCCATGTCTTGCATAAAAATTGTGTGTCGATGTGATCTTCACAAGGATCACACCAGAAACACCAAAATAGGCTTGGGACAAGCTCAAGGAGGAGTTCAAGGACTGAGAGAACATGGCAAAACAACAACTTGAGAAGGATTTGAGAATTTGAAGATGAAAGAAGAAGAAACTATCAAGTAGTATTCGACAGATTATGGTCGTGGTAAGCAGATAAGGCTCCTTGGAGAGCAATTTAGTGAAGCTAGAATAGTGGAGAAAGTGATCTCTACCTTACCGAGAGATATGAGGCAAAAATATCTTCCCCAAGACTCAAGGACTTTGCCAGATCTCCTTAATAGAGCTCATCAATGCTCTGTATGCAAAGAGCAAAGAAGGGCCGAGACTAGAGGAGCACCAAGAAGGTGCCTTCCAAGCCAAAACCAAACTTGCCTCGAGCACCACGCCTACAAAGGCAAAAGGCTTGAGAGACAAGCCTAAGTCGATGCTACTAGAAGAAGGACCAACCATGCATGCATTGCAAAAACACGGTCATCCAAGCAAAGCTGTTGGTTTAGGCGGATGCAAAGGCCAATATCGCAAGAAATGGGTCATGTAGCAAAGGTTTAAAAACAAAGGCAAACCAAGGCAAACTCAACATCAATGACCAAAGGTCAAGCTCGAAAGTAGAAGAAGGCGGTGACAATGAGGAACAAGTCTTTGCGTCTCATGCTCATTTGCAAAAGAAAAGGCTACCAAAGGATGGCTCTTAGACGGTGGTTTGCACCAACCACATGTCACTGATGACCATCTTCAAGACTTTGGACGGGAGCTGCAAAACCAAAGTTAAAGTTGGCAATGGTTAGTTTATCAGGAAGGCAAAGAGGATGTGTTGATATGCACTTGCACATGTAACAAGCTCATCTCAATTGTGTTGCTAGTAACGAAATTGATGAAACCTTCTTAGCATAGCTCAATCTGGAGAAAGGTTATTCATTGTGTTCAAGGCAAAGAGCGCCAAATTACTAATCCAAATGGATCAAGCCTCATGTCGATCACAATGATTGATAAATGTTTTGAAATTAAGCGCCAAGTAACTCACACTCACCTGCATTGCCTCTACTAAAGATTCTAAGCTTTGGCACCAAAGGCTTGGACATGCCAACTTCGGATCAATGGCTTAAATGATCATCAGAACGGTTGAGAACTTCACCAATTCAGGTTGAAGAGGAGTAGATCTCGTGAAGTATGCCATCTTGGAAAATAAGCCAAATTGCCATTTCCCTCGAATCAAGCACGAGAGCTTGAAAGGTTGATTGGTTCATATAGATGTCTCTGGCTCCATGAAGACTCGGTCATTGAATGGGAGTAGGTATTTCATTACATTCATTGATGATTATTCAATATTTTGTTGGATTTATTTCTTAAAGAAAAAATTAGAAGTGGCTTGATGTTTTGGAAGTTCAAGGTCGCTATAGAGATTGAAACAGGTTGCAAGCTCAAGACTGGTCGAACAATGGGCCGAGTACAACTCGGCTCAATTTCAAGCCTTTTGTGATACGGCATCAAACACCACTTACCAACATCTATACACCTCAATAAAATGGTGTAAGTGAAAGAAAGAACAAGTTTGATGGATATGGCGGTGTCTCATGTTTGAAAGAATTTGCCCAAAACCTTGTGGGTTGAGGCGAAACAATGATGTCTATCTTCAAAATAGGCTTCCAACTAAGGCTTTAGCTCGAAGACCCCATTTGAAGCTTGGCTTGATTCAAGCCATCATTGGCTCATTGAAGGTTTTGGCTAATGTATGCTCATACACCCTCAAAAAGAGAGACAAGTTGTCAAAGATGGCCCAACCAGTATACGGTAGGGCTACATTTCGGTCAAGAAAGGTTATAGGATCTTGGATCCTTCACAAATAAGATCCAAGTAAGCGAGATGTGGTCTTTGATGAAAAGGATGTGGAATTGGGAGAAGAATGAACCAAGCAATCAAGATCTTGCAAGATCAAATTGAAGTCATTCAAAATGGTCTGAAATAGACATTGATGATGAACTAGTGAGGGGCACTCGACCATTGGTTGAGATTTATGAAAGAGCTCAAGTAGCTATTGTTGAACCAAGTTGTTTTGAAGAGGTTAAGCTCGGAAGGCCGGAAACAACCCATGCTTGATAAAATTAACATGATTGAGAATTGGAATTGGTTTAAAACCTATCAACAGAAGGTCATTCGGTGAAATGGATCTATCGAGCCAAGCACAATCTGATGGGAGCTTGAACAAACTTAAAGCTAGGCTAGCTATAAAAGGGTTCAAAGTAAAAGTATGGTGGACTACCTAGAGACCTTTGCACCAAGGGCTAGACTTGACACCATTAAATGCTAGTTGCCTTAGCAACTCAAATGAAGAAGAAAATCCATTAGCTTGATGAAGTCAGCCTTTCTCAATGGTTTCCTTGAAGAAGAGATCTATGTTGAGCAACCTCAAGGCTTCAAGGTGGTGGTAAGGAAGAAATGATGTACAAGCTAAACAAAGCTTTGTATGGCTTGAAGCAAGCACCAAGGGCCTAGTCCAGCAGAATTAATGGCTGAGATTCAAGAGGAGCATTAGTGAGCCTACATTGTATGTCAAAAGGGAAGGACTTCAAACACAGCTCATTGTGTCCCTCTATATGGATGAACTTCTGGTGACAGGAAGAGACCAGGTCATGTTGGCCAACTTCAAGGCCAAAATGAAAGACATGTTTGAAATGTCTGACATGGGCCAAATGACATACTTTCTGGGAATGGAGGTGTTCCAAACAGAAAAAGGAATCTTCTTAGCAAACTTTTTCCATGAAGATCCTAAAGAAGTTCTCAATGGAGAATAGCAAACCAACTAGCACACCTATAGCTATTGGAATGAAGTCGCCAAAGGGATCATGATTTGTCGTGAAGGTACTTACGAAGTTTAATTGGTTGTTTATTATATCGATTGCAACAAGACCGGATATCATGTTTGCGAAGCTTGCTTTCAAGGTTTATGTTTGTTGTAATAGTAGCACCTTCAAGCAAAAAAAAGGGTTTGGGATACATCAAAGGGACTCAAAGCTATGGAATGTTGTTTACACAAGCTGAAAGTCTCAAACTGGTGGGATATAGTGACGGTGACTAGGCGGGCTCAATAAGATATGAAAAGCACATCTGGTTATGTTTTTAGCCTTGGATCGACCATGTTTTCTTTGGAGCTCTAAAAGCAAAGTCTAGTAGCTCACCAACAATGGAATTGAATATGTTACTGTGAGTTGGAGCTGTAAACCAAGCCATATAGCTTAGGAAAATCTTGGTAGATCTAAACCTCAATCAAAGAGGTGCTAGAAAGATCTATTGTGACAACAAATCAACTATTGCAATAGCAAAAGTTTTGTTTTCCATGGCGAACCAAGCATTTCAACATAAAGCTTCATGTTGTTTGAGAAATGGAGCAACAAGAAGTTGAATTGATTAATTGCAATTCAAAAAGCAAATGACATTTTAACCAAGGCTCTCAACAAGTCAAGGTTTTGTAAACTCAGAGAAGATAGGAGTTTGCAACATGGAAGCCAATGAGGAGTCGAAGATGGCTCCCCATGCAACACATGCACTAGACAAGGTGGCCATGTACTCAACTCAAGCAAAGAGTTGAAGCTCAACGAGATCATCCACTTGTAACTAGTTTATACTTCCACTTGCTTGTTTCAAATTTAGTTTTACTTGAATTAAGTTGGTAATATTTTGTGATGTAATTAGGTGTTGATTGATGAAAATCAGCTATGCAATATCTACAAGTTAATTCAACAAGTTTCTATGTATTTAGTCATTAGGTGAAAGTTTAGGTAATAGTTGACTTGTAATGACTAGCCACTATCTTGTATTTGTATTGGCATTATGCCTTTGTTCATTTTAATAAATTGAAACAAGTTTTCTATATGCTCCATTATTTCAGCTTTTCTTTTGTTTTCTATTCTCTTTTTGCTTTTGTTTCTTATGCAAGCTTGAGTCTCATTGCTCAAGTCTCAAATTTGAGTTTGTTGCTTTTTGGTCATAGCACCAATACCCTAGAATCGAAACCCGACATGATCTCCAACAATAGCAAGATTCACGTAGAAGAACCATTAGTAGAAACAAAAGCACCGCTACATTATATTTGTTGTCATCATCAACATCACCCATTGAGCAAAGATTAGCACTTGTACCTCTATGACCTACATTAGGCTTAAGAAACGATAAAAGAAGTATCAAAACAATAATAGAACTTTTGTACACTATGCCCAATTTTCCACACAAATGGCACTAACATCTGTTTGAAAAATAGCCTCTCCTGCCCGACCTCGATGAAATGAACCTCCTACCTCAATATCCAACTCAATCGGACACACTTTTGGGTGGCTGATAACCTCATACACCATGAGAAGTAGACCGACTTGTGACAAGATTAACGGTGAAGAGTCCGACCATAGCACCTCGACGCCTAGCTTCAAGATCAATCAGCATCAAAGAAGCGGTACATCATAGGCTTGTTGCATCGGCGATTAAGGTGACCATCGAATCAAATTCACTAGGTAAACCATTAAGAATAGCCGCAATATGCTTTGCATCGATATCTTTTCTACTCAAATACCAAGATTATCCTTAATTAATTTGTCTCAAATAATCACACATGTTTGATCCCCTTCTTTGAGAGTACAAAGAATACCAAGATTCATAATCTTGGTAATTGTTTTAAGGAATACAAGACCAATGACTTCCCAAATTTTAAAACCGATTAACACATGACCAAATCTAGTAAAATCTCAGATGACAACGAAAGTAACCAAGATGCTATGGCTTTATCTTGTTTATTAAATGAAACTCTTTCAGATTTTTAACTAGATGACTAGACTCATTAGAAACAAACTCAAGAGGTATAACGAGTACCATCAATGTAAGTCTCCAAACTATAACTCTCCAAAGCACAAGATACCCTCGTTTCCACAGAGGATAATTGATTTAATCAAGCTGAATATTAATCTTCTTGTTAGTGAAGTTCTTGAAAAATTGGTAGAACTACTACCAAGAACTTCTTGATCTTCTCATCACAATTTCGGGAAATTTTTTCAAAAACCAGCTCAAATACCATATTAGAAGACTAGAAAAGAGATGAATAGAAAACAATATTGTATTTCATATCACAAACTTACACAGATAAGCAACCATACATATACGGAAGATAATCAAGAAAGTATAACAAAGATGAATAATTGTAGCTAACTAACATTAGCTAACTAACTAATGTCTAATAGACTAAGCCAACTATCACGAAGAGACATTTATTTTTTCTTTTCTTTTTCTTTTTCTTTTATTTAAGATGTCAGAATCTTCTAACGCAAAATAAGATGACAAGCACCCCACCACGTTACACAATTCAATACATCTCTAAACAACCATTTTTCTCTACTTAATTATGACACCATGATACTTGAAATATCACTCGACCTTTTGACTAAGTGAAATGACAATCAAAGCACCCCATCCGGTCACTCAATCTATCACAATTCACAAGTTCTTATTCATAATTTAAGCTGTCAGTGAAGTATTCTTTTCCCTTATGTTTCTTCTTCTTCTTCTTTTTGTCTTTTTTCAAATGAGCAATTTGTCTAAGCGAGTACAGAAAATGTCAAATTCCATGAGACATGTTTTAGCACACAATTCAGCTCCAAATTTAACAAATTCCAATAGAGTATTGCAAGAGTGGAAGATTTAGGCAGGATTGCAAGCCTCACAGTCTCTCTCGGATTGATTAGTATCCCCAAGCCAGAATAGAGTTTTAGTTACTCAAGAAAAAGAAAACAATTGGCAGAACGGTGGTGGTGAATTCCACAACCTGCTTTGCAAAAGAAAGAAAAAAAAAGAAAATTGATTAGAGCAAGCAGCTAATTAGACCATGTTTCTGATTTCTAATAAATTTCTAGATTCGCTGTTAATTTCTGAAGGAGATTTAGAAAAAGATTTTATCAAACAAACATTTGTTTGCAGAGGATAAAATAATTTATAAAATCAACGCATCAATCACATGTAATATATGATATCAAATTAAATTCAACGGACGATATTCACACGAAAACAGAAACACTGGAGGAAACTTAAACTAAAATAATTAGACCAAGTTTCTGTTGAGTGATCAAGGTCTTTTTTTATTACCACGGGAAATCAATCATGTATTATATAAAATGTTTGGGACAATAAATTATTTTCATGTCTGCGGGTTTTATCACTGTAAATCTTTCTGTTTTCTTAATAAAATTGAAGAAACAATTTTATAGATTTCATCTACATTTCGCCCCAGAAATTATAGTAAAACAGAGACAATGAAAGGAACATTGATGTTGAGTTGGATTCTGATCATCTGCCTCTCCCAAGTAGCAGTGCGGAGCCTATACTACTCAGATACCCTACCATATCATCCCAGGCCACCTAAGGTCACCAATGTTCACTTCTTTATGCACGAACAAATACGGGTGTTACAGCAGTCGCTAACCCAAGCTAACATCACAAGCAATAATTCATCAGTGACATTTGCCACCCTAGTTGCCGTTAATGATCCCTCAGGACTGGTCCTGAGCCTGACTCAGAGGTGATTGGAAATGTTCAGGGTATTTCCTCTTAGCCGGATCAAATGCATCGAGCACGCAGTACATAGAATTTGGATTTAATACCGGTAAGTTTAACGGTAGCTCTCTAAGCGTATTTTCAAGGGAGAACCAGGGCTTGCGGTTGTCGGAGGAAGAGGACGATTCATGATGGCAACAGGCTGCACTATTTAACCCTATCCTTATAAATGCCACCAATGTCATTATGGAATTTAACTTACTGTAGTTCATTACTTAGATGTTATTTACAGACTCAATTCTCTTGGATTGTGACTGCTCTACTTGGTTTGAATAAATGTATGAAATATATATATATATATATATGATCTGATTAAAATTTATAATTCTCATGTTTCATCATTGTACTTTATCATTATAAGAGAAATAAAGGTTAAATTCTTAGCTACTAAAAATGACACATAAATATATCTATCAGTATTTATCTTCATCTCTGATAGAGGTTGATTTATGCAAAAATTGTGAACGTTTGTTGACAACGAACAATTATTGTGCTGAGATGAATAAATCTTGAGACTTTAGAATTGTTGGTAATGCAAAAATATTTTCAAAATATTTTCGGTTGAAGCTCTGCAAGGGAAGCCAAAAATTTTTTTTTAGGGGTCAAAATGAAATTTCAACTTTTAATAGTCTATATCTTTATAATTTTAAATGATTAAATTAAATTTTTTAATTTTAGGGTAAAAGTGAAACTTTAACTTTACTAATTTAAAATCTTAAAATTTTCTAAAGGACTAAAACAATAATTTTTCATTTTAGGGAGCCGAGGCCCCTGCCAACCCCTGGATTCGCTTCTAGGCCTTTGTTGTTTTTGGAAATTAACATTGCTATTTTATCATTTTGACCCTTCAAAAACAATATAAAAGTTGCTTATTCTTCTCATTTTACACAACACAATAACAACAGTTCTTTTTTTTTCTCGTTTGTTTCTTTTAGCAATATTTCGGTCAAGTTTTTTCGACTAAATTTTGCTTTGTCTTCCAATTCCTTTCGAGAAGAGCAATACGGTTGTGCTTCATCTTCTTTATTCGAAAGTGCGAATATTGAAATTCGTGTTAATCTTGGGGGACGATGTTCACTACACAATTTACACTGTCGAGCAATTTATTTTAAGGCGTTGATTCTTCCATGACACAATTATTATTTTATTTGTTTACACTTAGTTTATTTTCCCTATCAGACTAATGATTTTATTTTGTAGTAGTATATTTCCAGAAGAATAACTTTGTTCCCAAGAAATTATTTAAATAACCAAGATCTTTGCTCAAATCTCTTGGCCAAAGTTCAAACAAAGTTAGAGAAAGTTTTATTATTTTTATTGATACCAAATTTCATCCTCAAATCTAGATCCGACAATTTTTAAGCTTTCAATAGATCTATAAATTAAGGCATAATACCAAATTTAACCTTGAGCGTGATGGCCAGCCAAAGTTGTTCAAACGGCCATCCGGCAGACCGAATGGCACAAACTTGTTAGAAGGCCCAGAGATTGTCGGCCTGTTGCCATATGACCCAAATTTGTGTCATTTTCGCTATGCCGAGAAGAGGTTAAATAACCCTTGCTCTCCATGTACAATAACTACTATGGGTTGTCTCCAAGCCATTTTGGACAATGGCTCGCCAAAATTTTTAGACGGGTCATCCTTGTTATTACATACTTTAAAATAATTAAAGGTGTTGTGGCTACTTTTCAATATTTCAAAATTATATTAATTACATGACATCTGATTTTAAAATAAATATCTCTCAAGACAAGAATTACATATATACATTTTCACCCACATGTGGGTGCCAAAGTATATTGAATTTTTTTTATGGCATGGGAGTTTACTTGGTAAATAAAATACTAAAACTTATACCTAAATTTATCTGTATTCACTATGCTTTAAAACTTCAAGAATTCCCTAGCCTCCTTCCTTCATGGCTCATTTATAGGAGCTTCTGTTTGGTCGCACTTCCTTTTTTGTTCGCCCACCAAGGTTTCTTTGCAAGCTCGATTCGTGGGTTTGTCGGTTTAACGCTCCTGCCACGCAGCGTAGGAGCCTACCTCCGGTTTCTGTGTGCTTGGACAAGTCTCCTTTCCAGTGAATCGTCACAGATTGTAGTTCGAGGAACCTTTTGTTATCTTCATATGAAAAGGTCATAGTTCGGATTACAATCTTGAGGCTCCTGGTTTCCTTTTCAGTGGGACGAGTCCCTATCTCAGAATCGTCAGTTGCGTTAGAGTTCGGGAACATCTTTGTTGTCTTCATACTAAAGGATCGCCGATTTAATCACGATCTTCTGAGTTACCTTTATCCTTTCATCGTTCTTTGAGATGATGACCAAAGGATAGCTAGCTTCGAGGCTTTTATTGCTGATTCATCTTACAACACGCAAATGTTTCTTTCTTTTGGCCTTCATTAATTTCAAAAATTCCATTTTATTGTCCATCGACCTTTGTACGTAATTCCGAACTCAATGCGCCTGGATTTTGTGCCTCCATGTTATGAAACTCAACCTCTTCTCGTTTTTTCATGCATTCCACCGGACTTGATCTGACTAATCCCTCTTCATCATTTCTTTCCAAACTCGTTTCACCTGAGTCTTTACTTCCAACATCCCTTTTGAGTCTCTTTCCTATGTCCTCACCCATATTGACCTCATGATTAGGCTGGTGCCCCGTTTGGGGTATCGTCTACTTTTTATGAGTCTTTCTACCGCTGAAAGCAAGATGTTCTATTGAATGCCCCATAACTGATATACAAGATTGTGCATTCGTCATACCACTTAGGGTATGGGGGTTGCAGGGTTTTAGGTAATGTGGAGAAACAACATGTGCATCGAATAAGTTCGTACATTTGTACGGATTTGGATTGGCATGAATTGGATTTTCTCCGTGTTCGCTTGTATTGGATGCACGTCTCGTATGCCCCTGCATTTGCATGTGTGGGGGACTACTGATCATTGCCCTCAAGTATATGGCTTCCCCACACTAGAGTACCATTGTATGTACTCTAATGGGGGTTGAAGACCGGAAGCCATATCCATTCGGGGCATTCGGGACATGCGATCATTCCACACCGCAATAAATTGGCCATGCCTAACCCCCCAATTCAAGTCTTGTCTCCCTCTCTTATTTATGCAATGAACCTCTCCCACTTGGCATGGTGGATCCGGGATATATTGGACGTAACCAAATTGCCGCAGCACTCGGTCCCCGTGATACCACTCGACTACATTGAAACAGACAATTGATGCGTTTGTGCACCACATAGACTAGTGAATATAGGCGGACGGGGGTATAACGACTACAATTTCCGATCTACGGAATGGCATCCATATAAACTACACGATTAATAACATTGTTAAAAATTAAACACGTTGTGCGTAAGATATACAAACTACCACGTAACCAATATTGGAATCGCTTACCCCTTCCCCGGCATGTTGTTCAATCATAAGCGGTATCTTAAGAGACGATGTCGACCTCCGATGCAGGATAAATACTCTACCTACAAAAAAAAATTAAGTCAAATAGTATCAATATAAAGAAATTTCAATTAATAACAAGTTATATTTTATCACCTGTTTACTAGCGGATATACATATGGTTGGTGGGTAACTGATGCCAAGAATGGCATACGATATAGAGCCCAGGACTGCAATAGTGTAAGGCATCCGCCTATGTCTACGGCTGCTGGCTTTGTCGTCCGACAAAGCTTACGGTACAAAAACGTAAAAACTGCAGAGCCCCAACTATACGAGCGAGCATTGCTCAAATCAGCCAATAGGGGTAGGTACTAAATATGAACCCTATTATTGTTTGCACCGGGCATCAGTACACCCCCTATGATGTGCATAATGTACGATCGACTAGCGCATATCAACTCGCCTTTAGTAACATCAGCTGATAACTGTTCATACCTCCCTCTCAGCTATGTAAATTTCAATTCTGTAAAATTTTCTCCATCATGGCCGTACGAGTCCCCTAGTAGGCTCTGACAAAGTGTAAATGGGTCAGCTATCGCACTGACACCCGTAACGGGACTCCCGTCAATTGGGAGCCCAAGCTGCAATGCAACATCCTCTATAGTGACTGTGCACTCTCCACACGGGAAATGAAAAGTGTGGGTCTCCGGACGCCAACGCTCGACTAGTGCGGATATTAAATTATACCGTAAGTCAAGCGTCCGGATCGATTACTCTTGACGAATCCGACTTGCTCTATATCTGACATCAATCGTTCATCCGGAGGATTTCTTAAGCCATTCACGGCCCCTTAATACAGTGCGAGTCACGGCGGTGTTAAATCATAAAAAATTACTACTTATGATTAATAACATAATTTATTATGTAGTTATTTTGTTAATATAACCCGCGATTAATAAATAACAATACATTATCATATTATTAGCGACGTCGATATGTGAGGAACTTTACTAATCAATGAAGCCATTTAGTCTCAAATAAATTTTTACCTACATAAAAACAATAAATCTATATTAAATTAGTAACAAATAACATGCTAATACTAATAATATAACAAAAACATCATGTAAGCGACGCATAATAAATATAATATTTTATTATTTATACAAACATAATAATATTAACTAAAATAATAATTAGGGTTTTTACAAACAATGATAATATCTAATAATAATATTTACGATTTCTTAATAATAATATCATATTAACATAGCTAAAGTAATAATAATTTTAGGATTCCTTAATAACAATATTACGTATCATATACCTTTTCTAATAAAACCGTTGATTAACAAATAATAATTTAGTGCATAATTATTATATATTACGAGCCTTTGTTTAGTTTTATTTTATATTATTTTAGTACATAATGATTCAAATATATTATTTTACTGTTCATTTTATATAAATTTAGTAAAAACCACTTATTTTGGCACTAGGTTTGTCCGTATTTTCTAAGTGTTCAAATTCTATAACTTTCAATAAAATATTATTTTAGTATTTTATTATTTTATATTATTTCGTTTAGTACGTAATGTTTTAAATGTATTATTTTACTGTTTTTATATATCAATTTAGTAAAAATCACTTATTTTGACCATTTATTAAGTATTTTCTTTTCTCAAATTCTATTACTTTAAAAAATATACTATTCTCGTATTTTGTTATTTTATATTATTTCTTTTAATACATAATGTTTTATGTATTATTTTAATATTTTTTATACTAACAATAATTATAATATATTACTAACAATAATAATATAATATTAAATAAAATAACATTTACTATTTTTACTAACAACAATATTATACTAACAATAATAACAAGCTGTTTTATATACCATCTAAATTAATCATTAAGGTTTAACTAATAACAATATACTAACTAAAATAATGTTAGTGTTAAAACTAACATATTAATATATACTAACATACTAACTAACATAACTATTTTTTAGGGTTTCTAACTACCTACCAATAATAATATAACTAACTTACTAACTAACTAAATTACTACTTACCCTACTAATCCTAACTAAGTAACAATACTTATAATAAAACTACTAACAACAAATAAGTAATAAAATAAAAATTAATATATAATAAAATAATATACTAACAACACCAAATCAAGAACACAAACATTATTTTAAAAATATATACCTAATTTTCCTAATTTTTTCCTGTGATTTCTTCCTTCTTCCTCTTTCTTTTTCCAGCGCCACCACCTTCTTCTTTTTCTTCTTCTTCTTCTTCTGCTTTTGCTTCTACTTCTTGCTTCAAAGTTCGGGTGTTGGGGGAGGAGGGGACCATTTTAAGGTCCCCATGAGGCACAATGTGCCAAAACCGCATGCAGGAAACGTCTTGTCCACCATCGGTGCCGCCTCTGGAAGGCCATTATCCAGGCTTTGGTGCCGCCTCTGGCAGGCCATTGTCCAGGTTTGGTGCCGCTTCTGGCAGGCCATTGTTCAGCTTCTGTCGGCTTTTTTCACTGTTTCTAACTATTTTTTTCTTCTTTTGCTGCAGGCCTCTGTTGGTCACTATTTTTGTTCCTTTGTTTCTATTGTTTTTTTTTAAGTTTCTTTGGAGGAATGGTTTGAGACCGGTGGTGCAGCGTATGGCGATGGCGTGACCACCACAGCTATACTCATTCGGTAAATAACCAAAAACGCATCCCATTTTGGTTTTTTTATACCATTTCAGTAAAAAACCCTACTTTGGGGGTTATTTGGTCAATTAGAATTAATTGTCGGGTTGTTCTCACCATTAATTTACAATTAAAACTAAATTGATGATTTAATATGTGAGAAGACATTGGTAAAATGTGATTCATTTTGAAACCCAAGTTTATTTTATTTAATTTCATGTTCACTCTTTATTTACTATTTTATTTCTCGATATATTAATTATATCAAACAAACGTTTGTTTGCAGAAGATAAAATAATTTATAAAATCAACACATTAATCACATGTAATATATAATATCAAATAAATTAAAAGTCAATGGTCAATACTCACAGGAAAACAGAGAAGCTGGGGAGGAAACTTCCAATTTAAAATAATTAGACTAATATTCTGTTGCGTGATCAAGATTTGTGTTCTTTTTAATATTACCACGTGGAAATCAATCATGTATTATATAAAATGTTTGGGACAATAATTATTTTCATGTCTGCGGGTTTTATCACTGTTTTCTTAATAAAATTGAAGCAACAATTCTATAGTTTTCATCTACATTTCGCCCCAGAAATTATAGTAAAGCAGAGACAATGAAAGGAACATTGATGTTGAGTTCGATTCTGGTCATCTGCCTCTCCCAAGTAGCAGTGCGGAGCCAATACTACTCAGATACCCTACCATATCGTCCCAGGCCACCTAAGGTCACCAATCTTCACTTCTTTATGCACGAACATACGGGTGTTACAGCAGTCGTGCTAACCCAAGCTAACATTACAAGCAATAATTCATCAGTGACATTTGCCACCCTAGTTGCCATTAATGATCCCCTCAGGACTGGTCCTGAGCCTGACTCAGAGGTGATTGGAAATGTTCAAGGTATTTCCCTCTTAGCCGGATCAAATGCATCGAGCACGCAGTACATAGAATTTGGATTTAATACCGGTAAGTTTAACGGCAGCTCTCTAAGCGTATTTTCAAGGGGAGAACCAGGGCTTGCGGTGGTCGGAGGAAGAGGACGATTCATGATGGCAACAGGGACTGCACTATTTAACCCTATCCTTATTAACGCCACCAATGTCATTATGGAATTTAACTTTACTGTAGTTCATTACTAAGATGTTATTTACAGACTCAATTCTCTTGGATTGTGAAAAAGTCGTATGATTCCGCTCCACTTGGATAGAATAAATGTATGAGATTAACATTCTCATACTTCATCACTGTACTTCATTATTTTATTACAAATAAATTTTAAATTCATACTTATTCAGTATTTATCTTCATCTCTGCTAGAGGTTGGTTTACGCAAAAGATTGAGAAAACTCTACTTTGCTCAATATATCAACCAAACAATTATGAAATGGTGTCAAAGTCAAATATTACAACGAAGCAGCAAGTTTGCTCAGTATATCATTACAGATATATTCTTGTGTTGAGATGAATAAATCTTGAGACGTTGGAATGACTTCAATTCCCAGGAAATGATTCAAATCACTAACACCTTTACTCGAAAATCTCTCCACCAAAGTTTGAACAAAGTAAAAAAGAAAACTTGTATTATTTTTATTGATACAAAATTTTGTTTGAATCAATAAATTCGGATTTAGCTATACTTAAGCTTCTAATTATAGATAAATCCAGGCATAATGTCAAATTTAACCCTTAATGTTTATATTTTTTACTCATTTTGATTTTAGCCTCAACCTTTTTAAAGGGTCAAATTTGACCACCAACATTTAAAAAAGTCGAATTGTTATTTTTTAAATAGAAATATTTAGTAAAGCATTAAACTTTTAAAAAACATTAAACTTTTGAACATGACACCCATGAGTTCATGCTAATTTTATGAATTTTGATGAACTCTTTTTAAAATTTAAAATTTTTATTTTATACTTTGAATATTTTATAAATTTTAAATTATTTGGTGATGTGACATACAAAAAACGAATTGTCATGTTTGTATAAAGTATATTTAAGTTTTCATGTCAACATCATTAAAAAAATTAATGACCTTACCTGCACCAGTATATGGGACACTATTTGTCACACTAAAAGCATCCTGAGTGAGATGAGAAGTGGCCCTTTGTTGAAGATGGCTCTCCATGTAACACATGCACTAGACAAGGTGGCCATGCAGCTCAACTCAAGCAAGCAGCAGCTGAAGCTCAACGAGAATGTCCACTTGCAACTAGTTTCTGTTACTTCAACTTCCTTGTTTCAAATTTAGTTTTACTTGAATTAAGTTGGTAATTTTTTGTGATGTAATTAACTGTTGATTGACTAAAAATCAGCTATGCAATATCTACAAGTTAATTCAACAAGTTTCTATGTATTTAGTGGTGTTAGGTGAAAGTTTAGGCAATAGTTGGCTTGTAATGACCAGCCACTATCTTGTATTTGTATTGGCATTATGCCTTTTGTTCATTTTGAATAAATTGAAACAAGTTTCCTTCCATATGCTCCATTATTTCAGCTTTGCTTTTGTTTTTTGTTCTGTTTTTGCTTTTGTTTCTTCTGCAAGCTTCAAGCCTTGCTTCTTAAGTCTCAGCTGAGTTTGTTGCTTGCTGGTCATAACACCAACAATTGGTATCTAGAGCTGTAACTTAGTGGACCTGTTATAGTTCAACACTTCAAACCATGGCTTCATCAGGTTTCTCACCAGCTGCACCACCAGTCTTCAATGAAGAGGGCTTCCACAATTGGGTGGTCAAAATGAAGACCTACCTGCAGGCATTTGATCTATGAGAGGTGGTGAACTCAGATGTCGAGCCAGCACCTCTTAGAGCCAACCCAACAGTGGCTCAGATTAGGCAGCATGCTGATGAGAGAACAAAGAGGCACAAGGCCATGTCTTGCATAAAAAATTGTGTGTCAGATGTGATCTTCACAAGGATCACAGCTTGTGAAACACCAAAATAGGCTTGGGACAAGCTCAAGGAGGAGTTCCAAGGGACTGAGAGAACATGGCAGCAACAACTACTGAACTTGAGAAGGGATTTCGAGAATTTGAAGATGAAAGAAGAAGAAACTATCAAGTAGTATTCAGACAGGATTATGGCTGTGGTAAACAGCATAAGGCTCCTTGGAGAGCAATTTAGTGAAGCTAGAATAGTGGAGAAAGTGATCTCTACCTTACCTGAGAGATATGAGGCAAAAATATCTTCCCCCGAAGACTCAAGGGACTTTGCCAGCATCTCCTTAATAGAGCTCATCAATGCTCTGTATGCAAAAGAGCAAAGAAGGGCCAGTAGACTAGAGGAGCACCAAGAAGGTGCCTTCCAAGCCAAAACCAAACTTGCCTCGAGCACCACTGCCTACAAAGGCAAAAAGGCTTGGAGAGACAAGCCTAAGTCAGATGCTACTAGAAGAAGGGACCAACCATGCATGCATTGCAAAAACACAGTCATCCGAAGCAAGCTGTTGGTTTAGGCGGATATGCGATGCCAATCTTGCAAGAAAATGGGTCATGTAGCAAGGTTTGTAAAAACAAAGGCAAACCAAGGCAAACTCAACATCAACGACCAAAAGTTGAAGCTCGAAAATGTTGAAGAAGCGGTGACAATGAGAACAAGTCTTTGCGTCTCATGCTCATTTGCAAAAGAAAAGGCTACCAAAGGATGGCTCTTAGGCGGTGGTTTGCACCAACCACATGTCACTGATCGACCATCTTCAAGACTTTGGACGGGAGCTGCAAAACCAAAGTTAAAGTTGGCAATGGTTAGTTTATCAAAATTTGAAGGCAAAGAGGATGTGTTGATATGCACTTGCACATGTAACAAGCTCATCTCAATTGTGTTGCTAGTACACGAAATTGTGAAACCTTCTTAGCATAGCTCAAGCTACTGGAGAAAGGTTATTGATTGTGTTCAAGGGCAAAAGCGCCAAATTACTAATCCAAATGGATCAAGCCTCATGTCAGTCACAATGATTGATAAATGTTTTGAAATTAACTGGCCAAGTAACTCACACTCAGCCTGCATTGCCTCTACTAAAGATTCTAAGCTTTGGCACCAAAGGCTTGGACATGCCAACTTCAGATCAATGGCTTAAATGATCAGTCAAGAACTGGTTGAGAACTTCACCAATTCAGTTGAAGAGGAGTAGATCTGTGAAGTATGCCATCTTGGAAAATAAGCCAAATTGCCATTTCCCTCGAATCAAGCCTGGAGAGCTTCAGAAAGGCTTCGATTGGTTCATATAGATGTCTGTGGCTCCATGAAGACTCAGTCATTGAATGGGAGTAGGTATTTCATTCTGTTCATTGATGATTATTCAATATTTTGCTGGATTTATTTCTTAAAGAAAAAATTAGAAGTGGCTTCAGTGTTTTGGAAGTTCAAGGCTGCTATAGAGATTGAAACAGGTTGCAAGCTCAAGACTCTAAGGTCAGACAATGGAACTGAGTACAACTCAGCTCAATTTCAAGCCTTTTGTGATGAAGCTGGCATCAAACACCAGCTTACCAACATCTATACACCTCAATAAAATGGTGTAAGTGAAAGAAAGAACAGAAGTTTGATGGATATGGCCAGGTGTCTCATGTTTGAAAAGAATTTGCCCAAAACCTTGTGGGCTGAGGCAGTAAACAATGATGTCTATCTTCAAAATAGGCTTCCAACTAAGGCTTTAGCTCGAAAGACCCCATTTGAAGCTTGGCTTGGATTCAAGCCATCATTGGCTCATTTGAAGGTTTTTGGCTACCTGTGTTATGCTCATACACCTACTGAAAAGAGAGACAAGTTGTCAAAGATGGCCCAACTTTGGTATACGGTAGGCTCTGACTCGATCAAGAAAGGTTATAGGATCTTGGATCCTTCACAAATAAGATCCAAGTAAGCAGAGATGTGGTCTTTGATGAAAAAGGATGCTGGAATTGGGAGAAGAATGAACCAGAAGCAATCTCTGAAGATCTTGCAGCAGATCAAATTGAAGGCTGTTCAAAATGGTCTGAAATAGACATTGATGATGAACTAGTGAGGGCACTCGACCATTGGTTGAGATTTATGAAAGAGCTCAAGTAGCTATTGTTGAACCAAGTTGTTTTGAAGAGGTTTGAAGCTCGCAAAATTTGAAACAACCCATGCTTGATAAAATTAACATGATTGAGAATTGGGAATTGGTTTAA
This sequence comes from Gossypium rotundifolium, assembly GCA_025506655.1. Taxonomy (NCBI): domain Eukaryota; kingdom Viridiplantae; phylum Streptophyta; class Magnoliopsida; order Malvales; family Malvaceae; genus Gossypium; species Gossypium rotundifolium. Next base: position 13,190,014 of record CP106726.1, read on the forward strand.
AACCTATCAGCAGGAAGGTCATTGGGTGAAATGGATCTATCGAGCCAAGCACAATCTGATGGGAGCTTGAACAAACTTAAAGCTAGGCTAGCTATAAAAGGGTTCACCAAAAGTATGGTGTGGACTACCTAGAGACCTTTGCACGGTGGCTAGACTTGACACCATTAAGTGCTAGTTGCCTTAGCAACTCAAATGAAGAAGAAAATCCATTAGCTTGATATGAAGTCAGCCTTTCTCAATGGTTTCCTTGAAGAAGAGATCTATGTTGAGCAACCTCAAGGCTTCAAGGTGGTGGTAAGGAAGAAATGATGTACAAGCTAAACAAAGCTTTGTATGGCTTGAAGCAAGCACCAAGGGCCTAATCTGTGTGAGAATTAATGGTTTGAGATTCAAGAGGAGCATTAGTGAGCCTACATTGTATGTCAAAGGAAGGACTTCAAACACGACTCATTGTGTCCCTCTATATGGATGAACTTACGGTGACAGGAAGAGACCAGGTCATGTTGGCCAACTTCAAGGCCAAAATGAAAGACATGTTTGAAATGTCTGACCTGGGCCAAATGACATACTTTCTGGGAATGGAGGTGTTCCAAACAGAAAAAGGAATCTTCTTGGGCCAGCAAACTTTTTCCATGAAGATCCTAAAGAAGTTCTCAATGGAGAATAGCAAACCAACTAGCACACCTATAGCTATTGGAATGAAGCTGTCAAGCCAAAGGGATCATGATTTGGTCTGTGAAGGTACTTACAGAAGTTTAATTGGTTGTTTATTATATCTGATTGCAACAAGACCAGATATCATGTTTGCAGTAAGCTTGCTTTCAAGGTTTATGTGCTGTTGTAATAAGTAGCACCTTCAAGCAGCAAAAAAGGGTGCTGGGATACATCAAAGGGACTCAAAGCTATGGAATGTTGTTTACACAAGCTAAAAGTCTCAAACTAGTGGGATATAGTGACAGTGACTAGGCAGGCTCAATAGAAGATATGAAAAGCACATCTGGTTATGTTTTTAGCCTTGGATCAGCCATGTTTTACTGGAGCTCGAAAAAGCAAAGTCTAGTAGCTCAGTCAACAGCAGAAGCTGAATATGTTACAGCAGTTGGAGCTATAAACCAAGCCATATAGCTTAGGAAAATCTTGGTAGATCTAAACCTCAATCAAAGAGGTGCTAGAAAGATCTATTGTGACAACAAATCAACTATTGCAATAGCAAAAAGTTTTGTTTTCCATGGCAGAACCAAGCATTTCAACATAAAGCTTCATGTTGTTTGAGAAATGGAGCAAGCTCAAGAAGTTGAATTGATTAATTGCAATTCAGAAGAGCAAGCTGCTGACATTTTAACCAAGGCTCTCAACAAGTCAAGGTTTTGTAAACTCAGAGAACAGATAGGAGTTTGCAACATGGAAGCCAATGAGGAGTGCTGAAGATGGCTCCCCATGCAACACATGCACTAGACAAGGTGGCCATGCAGCTCAACTCAAGCAAACAGCAGTTGAAGCTCAACGAGACTGTCCACTTGTAACTAGTTTCTGTTACTTCCACTTGCTTGTTTCAAATTTAGTTTTACTTGAATTAAGTTGGTAATATTTTGTGATGTAATTAGGTGTTGATTGACTGAAAATCAGCTATGCAATATCTACAAGTTAATTCAACAAGTTTCTATGTATTTAGTGCTGTTAGGTGAAAGTTTAGGTAATAGTTGACTTGTAATGACTAGCCACTATCTTGTATTTGTATTGGCATTATGCCGTTTGTTCATTTTTAATAAATTGAAACAAGTTTCCTTCTATATGCTCCATTATTTCAGCTTTTCTTTTGTTTTCTATTCTGTTTTTGCTTTTGTTTCTTATGCAAGCTTCGAGTCTCGCTGCTCAAGTCTCAGCTGAGTTTGTTGCTTGCTGGTCATAGCACCAATACCCTAGAATCAGGAAACCCGACATGATCTCCAACAATAGCAGCATTCACAGAAGTAGAAGAACCATTAGTAGAAACAAAAGCACCTGCTACATTATATTTGTTGTCATCATCAACATCACCCATTGAGCAAAGATTAGCACTTGTACCTCTATGACCTACATTAGGCTTAAGAAAACTGATAAAAGAAGTATCAAAACAATAATAGAACTTTTGTACACTATGCCCAATTTTCCACACAAATGGCACTAACATCTGTTTGAAAAATAGCCTCTGCCTCGACCTCGATGAAATGAACCTCCTCTACCTCAATATCCAACTCAATCAGACACACTTTTTGTGGGCTGCTGATAACCCTGTACACCATGAGAAGTAGACTGACTTGTGACAAGATTAACAGTGAAGAGTCCAGCCATAGCACCTGACTTCTGCCTAGCTTCAAGATCAATCAGCATCAAAGACAAAGCAGGTACATCATAGGCTTGCCTGCTACTGGCGATTAAGGTGACCATCGAATCAAATTCACTAGGTAAACCATTAAGAATAGGCGCAATATGCTTTGCATCGATATCTTTTCTACTCAAATACCAAGATTATCCTTAATTAATTTGTCTCAAATAATCACACATGTTTGATCCCCTTCTTTTGAGAGTACAAAGAATCTAGAAGATTCATAATCTTGGTAATTGTTTTAGCGAATACAACAGACCAATGACTTCCCAAATTTTAAAACCGATTAACACATGACCAAATCTAGTAAAATCTCAGGACTGACAACGGAAAGTAACCAAGATGCTATGGCTTTATCTTGTTTATTAAATGAAACTCTTTCAGGATTTTTAACTAGATGACTAGACTCATTAGAAACAAACTCAAGAGGTATAGCCTGAGTACCATCAATGTAAGTCTCCAAACTATAACTCTCCAAAGCACAAGATACCTACTGTTTCCACAGAGGATAATTGATTTAATCAAGCTGAATATTAATCTTCTTGTTAGTGAAGTTCTTCGAAAAATTGGTAGAACTACTACCAGCAACTTCTTGATCTTCTGTCATCACGAATTTCAGGGAAATTTTTTTTCAAAAAACCAGCTCAAATACCATATTAGAAGACTAGAAAAGAGATGAATAGAGAAAACAATATTGTATTTCATATCACAAACTTACACACAGATAAGCAACCATACATATACAGGAAGATAATCAAGAAAGTATAACAAAGATGAATAATTGTAGCTAACTAACATTAGCTAACTAACTAACAGTCTAATAGACTAAGCCAACTATCACGAAGAGACATTTATTTTTTTTCTTTTCTCTTTTTCTTTTTTCTTTTATTTAAGATGCTGTCGAATCTTCTAACGCAAAATAAGATGACAAGTCAAGCACCCCACCACGTTACACAATTCAATACATCTCTAAACAACCATTTTTCTCTACTTAATTATGACACCATGATACTTGAAATATCACTCGACCTTTTGACGCGAAGTGAAATGACAATCAAAGCACCCCATCCCGGTCACTCAATCTATCACAATTCACAAGTTCTTATTCATAATTTAAGCTGTCAGTGAAGTATTCTTTTTCCCTTATGTTTCTCTTCTTCTTCTTCTTCTTTTTTTTTTTTTTGTCTTTTTTCAAATGAGCAATTTGTCTAAGCGAGTACAGAAAATGTCAAATTCCATGAGACATGTTTTAGCACACAATTCAGCTCCAAATTTAACAAATTCCAATAGAGTATTGCAAGAGTGTGGAAGATTTAGGCAGGATTGCAAGCCTCACAGTTCTCTCTCGGATTGATTAGTATCCCCAAGCCAGAATAGAGTTTTAGTTACTCAAGAAAAAGAAAACAATTGGCAGAACGGTGGTGGTGAATTCCACAACCTGCTTTGCGCAAAAAAGAAAAAGAAAAAAAAAAGAAAATTGATTAGAGCAAGCAGCTAATTAGACCATGTTTCTGATTTCTAATAAATTTCTAGATTCGCTGTTAATTTCTGAAGGAGATTTAGAAAAAAAGATTTCATATCAAACAAACATTTGTTTGCAGAGGATAAAATAATTTATAAAATCAACGCATCAATCACATGTAATATATGATATCAAATAAATTAAATTCAACGGACGATATTCACACGAAAACAGAAACACTGGGGAGGAAACTTCCAAACTAAAATAATTAGACCAAGTTTCTGTTGAGTGATCAAGGTTTGTGTTCTTTTTAATATTACCACGGGGAAATCAATCATGTATTATATAAAATGTTTGGGACAATAAATTATTTTCATGTCTGCGGGTTTTATCACTGTAAATCTTTCTGTTTTCTTAATAAAATTGAAGAAACAATTTTATAGATTTCATCTACATTTCGCCCCAGAAATTATAGTAAAACAGAGACAATGAAAGGAACATTGATGTTGAGTTGGATTCTGATCATCTGCCTCTCCCAAGTAGCAGTGCGGAGCCTATACTACTCAGATACCCTACCATATCATCCCAGGCCACCTAAGGTCACCAATGTTCACTTCTTTATGCACGAACAAATACGGGTGTTACAGCAGTCGTGCTAACCCAAGCTAACATCACAAGCAATAATTCATCAGTGACATTTGCCACCCTAGTTGCCGTTAATGATCCCCTCAGGACTGGTCCTGAGCCTGACTCAGAGGTGATTGGAAATGTTCAGGGTATTTCCTCTTAGCCGGATCAAATGCATCGAGCACGCAGTACATAGAATTTGGATTTAATACCGGTAAGTTTAACGGTAGCTCTCTAAGCGTATTTTCAAGGGGAGAACCAGGGCTTGCGGTTGTCGGAGGAAGAGGACGATTCATGATGGCAACAGGCTGCACTATTTAACCCTATCCTTATAAATGCCACCAATGTCATTATGGAATTTAACTTTACTGTAGTTCATTACTTAGATGTTATTTACAGACTCAATTCTCTTGGATTGTGACTGCTCTACTTAGTTTGAATAAATGTATGAGAAATATATATATATATATATATGATCTGATTAAAATTTATAATTCTCATGTTTCATCATTGTACTTTATCATTATAAGAGAAATAAAGGTTAAATTCTTAGCTACTAAAATGACACATAAATATATCTATCAGTATTTATCTTCATCTCTGATAGAGGTTGATTTATGCAAAAAATTGTGAACGTTTGTTGACAACGAACAATTATTGTGCTGAGATGAATAAATCTTGAGACTTTAGAATTGTTGGTAATGCAAAAAATATTTTCAAAATATTTTCGGTTGAAGCCTCTGCAAGGGGAAGCCAAAAATTTTTTTTTTAAGGGGTCAAAATGAAATTTCAACTTTTAATAGTCTATATCTTTATAATTTTTAAATGATTAAATTAAATTTTTTAATTTTAGGGGTAAAAGTGAAACTTTAACTTTACTAATTTAAAATCTTAAAATTTTCTAAAGGACTAAAACAATAATTTTTCATTTTAGGGAGCGAGGCCCCCGCCAACCCCTAGATTAACTTCTAGGCCTTTGTTGTTTTGGAAATTAACATTGCTATTTTATCATTTTGACCCTTCAAAAACAATATAAAAGTTGCTTATTCTTCTCATTTTACACAACACAAGCGAACAACAGTTCTTTTTTCTCTCGTTTGTTTCTTTTAGCAATATTTCCGGTCAAGTTTTTTCGACTAAATTTTTGCTTTGTCTTCCAATTCCTTTCGAGAAGAGCAATACCGGTTGTGCTTCATCTTCTTTATTCGAGTGCACGAATATTGAAATTCTGTGTTAATCTTGGGGGACGATGTTCACTACACAATTACACCTGTCGAGCGAATTTATTTTTAAGGCAGTGATTCTTCCATGACACAATTATTATTTTATTTGTTTACACTTAGTTTATTTTCCCTATCGGTACTAATGATTTTATTTTGTAGTAGTATATTTCCGGCAAGAATAACTTGGTTCCCAAGAAATTATTTAAATAACCAAGATCTTTGCTCGAAATCTCTTGGCCAAAGTTCAAACAAAGTTAGAGAAAGTTTTATTATTTTATTGATACCAAATTTCATCCTCAAATCTAGATCCGACAATTTTAAGCTTTCAATAGATCTATAAATTAAGGCATAATACCAAATTTAACCTTGGCGTGATGGCGATAAAGTTGTTCAAGCGGCCATCCGTGACCGATTAATGGCACAAACTTGTTAGAAGGCCTCCGAGTTGTCGGCCTCAAGTTGCCATATGACCCAAATTTGTGTCAGTTTTCAAGCTATGCCGAGAAGAGGTTAAATAACCCTTGCTCCCGATGTACAATAACTACTATGGGTTGTCTCCAACGGCCATTTTGGAGCACGATGGCTCGCCAAAATTTTTAGACGGGTCATCCTTGTTAATTACATACTTTAAAAATAATTAAAGGTGTTGTGGCTACTTTTCAATATTTCAAAATTATATTAATTACATGACATCGATTTTAAAATAAATATCTCTCAAGACAGAATTACATATAACACATTTTCACCCACATTGTGGGTGCCAAAGTATATATTGAATTTTTTTTATGGCCGTGGGAGTTTACTTGGTAAATAAAATACTAAAACTTATACCTAAATTTATCTGTATTCACTATGCTTTAAAAACTTCAAGAATTCCCTAGCCTCGTCTTCCTTCACTGGCTCATTTATAGGAGCTTCCTGTTTGGTCGCACTTCCTCTTTTTGTTAGCCCACCAAGGTTTTCTCTTTTGCAAGCTCGATTCGTGGGTTTGTCGTGTAAAACGCTTCCCTTCTGGCGTATAGGAGCCTACCTCCGGTTTCCCTTTGTAGCGCTGGACAAGTCTCCTTTCCGGGAATCGTCACATTACGATTGTAGTTCGAGGAACCTTTTGTTATCTTCATATGAAAAGTTGCGGTCTTGGATTACAATCTTCGGAGGCTCCTGGTTTCCTTTCGTAGTGTGGGACGAGTCCCCTATCTCAGGAATCGTCAGGTTGCAGTTAGAGTTCTGGGGAACATCTTTGTTGTCTTCATACGAAAGGATCGCCGATTTACGAATCACGATCTTCGGAGTTACCTTTATCCCGGTTTCATCGTTCTTTGGCCGCGAGATGATGACCAAAGGATAGCTAGCTTTCGAGGCTTTTATTGCTGATTCATCTTACAACACGCAAATGTTTCTTTCTTTTTGGCCTTCATTAATTTCAAAAAATTCCAGCTCTTTATTGTCCATCAGCCTTTGTACCAGAATTCTGAACTCAATGCAGTCCTGGATTTTGTGCCCCTCCATGTTATGAAACTCGCAACCTCTTCTCGTTCTTTCATGCATTCCCTCTGGGACTTGATCTGACTAATCCCCTCTTCATCATTTCTTTCCAAACTCGTTTCATCGGAGTCTTTACTTCGCCAACATCCCTTTTGAGTCTCTTTCCTATGTCCTCACCCATCATATTGACCTCATGATTAGGCAGCGGGTGCCCCGTGCTGGGGGTATCGTCTACTTTTATAATGCCCATCTGGATGAGTCTTTCTACCAGTTTTTTGAAAGCAAGACAGTTCTCTATTGAATGCCCTACAATCCCTGCGTGATACTCGCACTGTGCATTCGCGTCATACCACTTAGGGTATGGGGGTTGCAGGGGTTTTAGGTAATGTGGAGAAACAACATGTGCATCGAATAAGTTCTGGTACATTTCCTTGTACGTGACTGGGATTGGCATGAATTGGATTTTCTCCGTGTTCTGCTTTGTATTGGATGCCTGCCTAGAGGAGCCCTGATGATCAGTGATTACGGCCTTGGGTGATTCTGATAATAGGCTTGGATAACCTTTACTTAGGTTATTTACATCGTTCTCTCTTTTCTTTGGGATTGTTTTTCTGGTACTTTCTCCCACTTCTATCTTGCCGCCCCTTATGGCATGTTCGATCATCTCTCCCGCCATTACTATGTCGGTAAAGCTTTTAGTCGTATTCCTATCATGCAAGTTATGAAAGAGGCCTTGAGGTGTTAATGAAAAGCATGGCGGTCTCTTTTTCTAGGAGGGTGGTTGGACACATAGCGATCTATCTCCATCTTTGCGTATTATGCAAACTTTCATTCTATCTTTTTCCATGCTTTGCAAAGTAATTCTATCCGGCGCCATGTCCGTAACGTGGCTGTAATGCTTTAAAAATGCTTGAGCCAGACTTCTCCAAGAACTAATGTTGGCCCGACTAAGCTGGTTATACCATCTAGCAGCTGCGCCCACTAAGCTTTCTTGGAAATAGTGGATTAAGAGTTGATCATTGTTCACGTACCCAGCCATTCGCCTGCAGAACATGGTGATGTGGGCTTCCGGGCAACTAGTCCCACTGTACTTCTCGAATTCAGGCATTTTGAACTTATGGGGGAGCACAACATCTGGGACCAGGCTCAAGTCTTTTGCGTCAATTCCATGGTGGTGATTAGTATTTTCCAAAGCCTTGAACTTTTCCTCCAACCACCTATAACGATCCTCTAACTGCTTTGAAGATTCTTCTCTCGCCCCCATTTTCTATGTCATATCTAAATCAGGTACAACAGGATTGGCGGGTTATCTCATGGATTGGATCCTGAGCCAATGTGGGAGTTCGTGGGTGGTCTAGCGTCCTCCTGCCCTTGTTGGGGCCTAGTCGCAACTGGTGGCCTTAGGACATACTCCTCAGGCCTTGCTCTTGCATGTGGCGGGGTAAAACCCGGGGGAGCGCCTTCGCTATCCTCATCGACCGGAGGCATTGGACCTTTCCCTTTGTCTGTTACTCCATTCAGCATCTGGGCCATCTGTGCTATCATGTTTCTCTGAGCCTCCAGCATTTGGTCCTTCATTTCTTGTTGGAGTTTCATCATTTGCTCCTACATCTGTTCTTGCATTTCCTTCTGAAATTGTTCAAATCTTTGATCCATTTTCTTTGTCTTAGCACGAGTCCCGTAGTAATGTTCAGTTCCCAGATTTCCTCTTTCCTCTCTCTTGTTTCTGATAATCTTAACCAATTAGGCTTCTTTTTATAAACTTTAATGTATATAATATGATGCAATGCAAATGCATAAATGCAGGAAGAAGACATCGATTCTGATCAACTTCATTTTAGAAAACTTTATTAGAAGGCAAAACCCTTTACATAAAGTAGATTACAAATATGCTCTCGCCCTAAGACCTAAGGTTTTAATTTTTCCAAGCGGGAGATTAGCTCTTCATCATGACCGGTGGTAGCTCATATCTCATGCTCAATATGTCAACCTCATGACCAAAGTCATGGGTGATCGGCTACCTCTCGAATCTAGATTATTGCTTCACCCATGTGGTAGTTCCGACTTCCAACTTGCTCGCAAGAATGGCGAAGCTCCTCCTCCCAACGCCTTTCTCTCGTTTCCAGAAGCTCAATCCGGAGCTCGCTACTATGTAATGCCGATTCTAGCTCTTTAACCTTACCTTTCATTTCCTCTATTCTGTTTAGGCTTGACTTCAGTTGGCTTTCCGAGTCTCGACTTCGATAGTGGTGTAGAGACCGCCCAAGCTCAGCTATTCTAGCTTTTAATCCCTTTTTCTCTTTTTGGTCTTCTGTCCTGCCCTTCTCTAAGTCTTCCTTTTGCATTCGCATTTCATGAAACTTTCTCTCCCAACTGCTAACTTTGGCTTTTTCCTCTGGACCTCTTGTCGCCACTGCTCTGAAGTTTTCCCTAATCCGCATTTTTTATCGTTAAGCGCATCCTCTTGTACTCCGTCTTCAAGTTATCTCGGTCTTCCTCTACCTTTCATTTTCCTTTACGAGTTTCTCGACCTCGATTTTGACCGTCCACCTCTAGCGGAGGAGCATCTTTTCTTCTTCAACTTTTCTATCCTTTTCCCTAGTTAGAACTCATCCATTCAAAATCTTGCTTCACAATCTCTAGTTACAGCGGGACCACTCGCATGCATTCTTCTCTTGATCGGGCGTATACGGATTTGGCTCGGGAATGTTATCATTGACTCTCTTAGCCCTCCATTCAATGTATTTGAGGTCGTCCTCGGGCTGCGGATAATCTTCTCATTCGTGAATCGATTCGGTAGCTAGAAATCTCTTTAACCCTTTTCTTATAGCTTCCCCTTCATATGAGAACTCGCATTGAGCTAGCCCGTATGTCGTTGGTACAAAGCTGTCTCGAACTATCTTGTCTTAGGACCAGAAAGGGGCATAAGCGTTGGCACCCCAAATTCCCAATAGGGAACCCGGTCAAAGCTTCCACAGCGATAAAGGACTTTGTCGGTAATCAACCACGGACATTCCACGATGTCATCTTCTTGAAGGTTTTGAAAGAGCGCGATCCAATTTTCTTCGGACACATCCTCTCTTCTAGGCGTAGATGCTATCTCTTCTAGCGGAGAGTAATTCTCTGACATAAACAGACAGGACACTTTCTCCACTTTCCAGAAGTGACTATGGAACCAAGCCAATAATAGCTGCGCACATCCAATAAACCTGCCTTCCCCCATTCTCCGACATGCAGTTAAGGATCTGAATGTTTCGGCTAAGATGGCAGGAACGGATGTGACCCCTTTGTCTAATCGGCTGAAGAGATCAATAACTGCTTCATCAATGTGCCTTAAAGCTTTCGAAAAGATTACCAGGCCGTAAATACACAAGGCCAAGATGTCAATCCTTTTCTTTGCATCGAGATGCGCCAGGATCAGGTCTCTCAAACATATCCAGGGTATATATTTACCTCCGCCTTCTTTTGCATTCTAAATGAGACCCACATTCGCTCATTCGGTGATATTCATCAACTTCTTCGCGAAGGTTGGGCCATTAACCGCCTTGGGATAAGCTTTGTCAACTTGAATTCTTGGGCAATGTAGCAAGGTCGTATACTCTTACGCCGTGGGAACGGATCCACCTTCGAAGGAGAAGCATTATAAGCGGCATTCGAGGCGGGTCATTGCTCGGAGCAGTGCTTGTCTATTTTGACCTCAAGCGGGTAAGGCGGTCGTAGTAAGTACCATAGAACAATTGCTTCGCTTCATCATCCCACTGAGTTTAAATTTCTTTCAACTCTTGGAGCTCGTTCTGCGTGACACTAATATTGGTGAAGTTCCGTAGCTCCAACACATACCCTTCGACTAAGCTATCTCCTTTTTCTATTTGGCATTGCTCGACCATATCTGACGGCGCATTGTCTTCCACTTTATCACGAAATTCACTTTCCATAACCGACTTCCTAACTCGAAGCGGACCGTGAATCGATGTCTCTTTAAAATATGAAATGATATGCACAAAAAGAAAGAAACACAACAAGTTAGTACCATGGAATATAAAGCAAGTAAAATAAGCAAGCGCCTATCTGGGTGACCACTAAGGTTTGCCATAGCTCTACCTAAGGTGGGCTCCTAGGGTTTGCTATATCTTGACTTAGTTCTAAAGTTAAGTACCGAACCGTGATTCCTCTATCCTAACCCATTATAGGCTCATACGGACCGAGTTAGGTTCGGGAATACATTTCCCTATGGCCATGCGGAAGTGAAAACTTCACGAAGACATAGGTGCGGATGTATTCGGCGATCCACTAGCCCATGCGGGTGAAAACCTCACGAAGGCATAGGTGTGACCACAACGGTCATGCAATGCAATGCCAAAGTATTCTGAGGCCAATATTGAAGGTGCATTAAAAGAAGCATGATTTTTCAAATCATTTTAATTAAAGGACAAAAATCAATCAATCTATGGCTTGACCCTCGAGTCCCCAGTGGAGTCGCCAAGCTGTCGTAACCATTTTTTGGTGAAATAGTAAACGATGCGGTCGACTCGATTTTTAAAAAAAGAAAAGGAAGGGAGTCGCCACCGATCTTTATTAGGTGTGATCGGATCACCTTTGTTTTAATAAAACGTTTAATTTATTAAAACAGTGCTTTTTGATCCACGAACTTTGAGAAAATGGGTTCGAAAGTCGATTACGTGCGAGGAAGGATTAGCACCCTCGACACGCCCGAAATCGGTACCAAACTGATTGATTGATGCCCTATTTGTTGAAAACTTTGAAAGGATTCGAAAATACAATGCTTTTTATTTTCAAAATTTAAAGGAATTGGAAGGGACGTTAAGACTCTCTTATTTTGCATCATGTCCAGTTAGTTAGGGCGGAATACTTTAGACTCCCGAAACTAAGCTCGTCTTTTAAAACTTGATTTTCGCTTTTGAAGAGGATCTTCCGTCATTTGTTGAATCGAGAAATCAGAACCCAGTAAGTTAGGGCTCGTTTTCCTGAAAATCCAAATTAGGAATATTGCCTCCATTTTGGAAGAAAAGAAACTTATCTCGAAGTATCTTAGTGTCGAGTCCAGTAAGTTAGGGCACGACATTTCGAATCTTCGGGATTAAGTATTTTGTTTTAAAATTGCAACTTCAAAAGAGATATCCCGTTGTTTCGCTTTAAACGAGAAGAAATCGGAACCCAGTAAGTTAGGGCTCGATTCACTCGAATTGCTAATACGAAATGATTACTTGAAACCGGGACTTGTGATTTTGGAAGGGATATTTCGTTGTTTATATTGAACGAGGAAAATCAGAACCCAGTAAGTTAGGGCTCGATTTCCTCGAATCTTTAACACGAGATATCGGTTATTTGAAAACTGATGTATCGGGCAAAGGTTAATGTAACGACAAAATGCCAAAACCAATCACAATACTAATATGTGTAGCAAAATGCATTAAATATAAATAAATAAGCTAAAAATAATAGAAAACAAAGAATTATAAGCAAATGAAAGTTTAAGAGAAAAGGAAAGAAGAAAATAATGATAGTAATGATAATAGTAATAATGAAAACTATATTAATATATGAGCATGGTAGAAACATATAAAAGTATAATAATAATATTAGCGGGAATAGAAGCATATATATATGCATATATAATAAATAAAATTAAATAAATAATAATAGTATTAAACTCGGAAAATAAATATAGATAAAAACATAATAGTGAAGGGAATACTAATAGTAATATTGACGAAAATACCTATAGTAGTATTGATGATAAAAATAATAATAATTAATAATATAAAATAATAATAATTTTAGTAATGATAGTGAAAATGATAATAATGAGAACAATAATAGAAATAATAATAAATGATAACAACAACAATAGTAAATATAGTAATAATGATAAAATAAAATATTAAATGATAATAATAATAATAATAAAATTGCAAAATAGTTGAAAAAGGGCTAAATTACGAAAAAATAGAAGTTTTAGGCCAAATTATAAATAAAATAGTGATCCGGGGGCTAAATGATAAATAAAACAAAGTTTGGGGTTAATTTGTAAATAAAACAAACTTCGGGGGTCATGAAAGAACGCGCGTGAAAGGTGGAGGACCAAAAAGACAATTTTTCCATAAGTTGAAACGCAGCGTTTGAAGGGGGACTGAATCGCAAACCGCGAAAAATTATTGGGCCAATTCTGCAATAATTAAAAGTTTGATTTTAAAAACACAAAAATGCGGAAGGGCCGATTGCGCAATTAACCCTTCGGCTTAAAAACACGCGGATCCTGAGGCGGGTCGGGTTGATCGGATCGGGTCAATGCGAAACGGCGTCATTTTGGGGCCACTGAATCAGGCCCTAAACGGCGTCGTTTTGAAACCTTTATAAAACCAAAATTTTGATTTTATCCTCTCATTTCAGCTGCTTTCAAAAAAAAAATCTTTCATTTCTTTTTCTTCTCTGCAGGGGGTTTAGGTGGGATTCCGTAGTCAGACGTCGCCGATCTTGTCGCTCGACCATCGTGTACGGTGGCCGAAAAGGTAAAATTTCAAATTTTTTTTATTATTTTTTTAGGGTCCATTTTACAGTGTTTCATTCGGTTTTTATAATCAAATTTGGAAGAGAAAAAAAATACATTATTTCCTATTTTTTACGCCATTCTTTGTCATTCTTAGTGTCTCCTGTTCTTGCGGGTATGGGTGGCAGCGCTGTGCGGTGGAGCAGGTCGGGGGACGGGACTGCTGGTCGATGAAGCAGTGGGGTTGCGTTGGGTAGAAGCGGTGGGGGTAGGTGGCTACGGTGCTAGGGTTTTCAGAAACCCTAGCCATCTGAAAATTTTTTATTTTTGGGCCTTTTGGGCCATCTGTAAATTGGGCTCGTTGGGCTAGGGGTTATTTTTTTTTTTGGGTTTTGTTTTGTTGTTTTTTTTGGTTTGGGATGATGCTGACTTGGGCGGGTTTGGGTTGTAAAGCGGGCCGAGCAATTAGACCTTCTACAATTGCCCTCTTTGCTCGTTGTTGTAATGCAGAATAGAGCAAAGACATAAGAAGGACCAAATTTGCCGGTCTTCTTGAGTCACGGCTTCTTTGTAGCCTCATTCCGATCCATCGCATCTTGTCACTTGATCTACTCCACCGCTATTTCGACGAGATGGGATCTGTGGTTTCAATTTGCCTTTCTTGCAACTTCCATGGGATGTGACTTGTTTATTTTAGATTGCTCCACTGCATCTCCAGAGAAATGAGGTCTTTGGTCTTCAGCCTATTCCACCGCTAGTTAAGGCAATAGGACTAAAGCTTAACCATGCTCCCTCTTGGTTGGGGCAGGAATTACAATTTTGACCTATTCCACTTTCTGGTCGGGGACATGGGACAGTGGCCTAAATCATGTTCCATCTTGGTTAGGAGTCATGATTTGCCTTCGATCTTGCCCACCATCTTTGGTCGAGGCGACAAGGTCTACAATTTTTGACCTATTCCACTCCTGGTCAGTGGCAATAGGAAGGTGGCCTAAATCATGTTCCTTACTGGTTAGGGAGCTAAGATTCGCCTTCGATCTTGCCCCACTTACTGGTTAGGGTGACAAGATCTACAATTTTTGACCTATTCCACTGCTGGTCAGTGGCAATAGGAAGGTGGCCTAAATCATGTTCCCTACTGGTTAGGGAGCCAAGATTCGCCTTCGATCTTGCCCCACTCTTTGGTCGAGGCGACAAGATCTATAATTTTGACCTATTCACTTTGCTGGTGGGTGGCAATAGACGGTGGCCTAAATCATGTTCCCTCTTGGTTGAGGAGCCAAGATTTGCCTTCGATCTTGCCCCACTCTTGGTTAGGGCGACAAGGTCTACAATTTTTGACCTATTCCACTGGCGGCGGTGGCAATAGAACGTGGCCTAAATCATGTTCCCTCTTGGTTGGGGAGCCAAGATTGGCCTTCGATCTTGCCCACTCTTGGTTAGGGCCAAAAATTGAAATTAGTCACAGAAGGCCGTTTGGTAACAATTAATGCTGAAGAAGACATCATCGCAACTGTAACCAGCGGTGCACCATATTTAGAAGCAAATGAAGAAGCGACTGAATATTCCTTTCGCTCTTTGGAATTCATCAACGCAACGTTTGTCATCGAGGGAAACAAGATCCTAGTGCCTCAATTATCCAAAACTACAAAAATGGGTTTG
Source organism: Gossypium rotundifolium (assembly GCA_025506655.1). Lineage (NCBI taxonomy): Eukaryota > Viridiplantae > Streptophyta > Magnoliopsida > Malvales > Malvaceae > Gossypium > Gossypium rotundifolium. Next base: position 13,205,346 of record CP106726.1, read on the forward strand.
CAATTAATGGTCAAAAATAGGGCCGTACCCGGAAAGGGACTGGGAAGGTATCTCTAAGGAGGAATCGAAGCCCCAAGATTGAAAGAAAAAAGAGACCTCTTTGGCTTAGGATTCAAGTCGAATGCCAAGCAAAGGAAGAAAGAGTTAGAAAAGAAGCAAGAAAGAAGGAAAGCGTGCTTGGATGGAGATGAGATTAAATGGGAACTGATGATAATTCCTCATATTCGTGAGACCTTTATATCAGGAGGGGTTATCCATCCGGGACGAGGAACGCAAAATGAAGAAATCGTGCATGTCAACGCTATATCTGAGGGGAAAATTGAGGAAGAAAATCGAATGGCATCCGCCCCTATGAGCCAGGCAGCGTTCTAAACAACTGGACTGCGGAGGAGATTCCTGTAGCTTTTAGAACTCATTCAGAGTAATACTCGGAACACACTTATTGCTTTAAGTCTAGAAGCAATAAGAGTCCCTTTTGTGAAACATTATTTTGTATAAGGCATCGTTATTTTCAATAAAATACATCTCCGCCATCTTTTGAGCAAATTTTCTTTTATGTTCATTTCATTCATTCATTATTCTTTCTTTAGATATTCTTCTAAACATTTCTATTCTTCATTTATCATACCAATAAACATGCCTAGATTCTATGATTCTATGAGCCTTTATTCATCTCCATAATAGGTCCCCAAATATCAATGATTTGATTAACGCTACCGATGACTCAGAATGTCCTTTTGAGCAAGATATGGGTGCGAAAGATTTTTAGGATTTTGGAGATGACCAAGGCTGTGACTTAGCTCCTGAACTGTTAAGGATGGTAGAACAAGAGGAGAAACAAATCGTACCTCACAAAGAATCAGTGGAAATAGTGAATCTAGGGGATGGACAAGAAAAGAAAGAAGTGAAGATTGGAGCCAGTATCACCGCAGAGACAAAGCAAGACCTCATTGAGTTACTCCAAGAATTCAAGGATGTCTTCGTATGGTCATATCAAGACATGCCCGGGTTAAGCACTGATATCGTGGTACATCGTTTGCCCATAAAAGAAGAATACAAGCCAGTCCAATAGAAACTTCGGAGGATGAGGCTAGACGTTTTACTGAAAATAAAAGAAGAGGTTAAGAAGCAATTTGATGCAGGTTTCTTGCAAGTGGTTAAGTACTCGGAATGGGTAGCCAATATCGTCCCCGTCCCTAAGAAAGATGGGAAAGAACGAACGTGTGTAGACTACAGGGATCTAAATAAGGCTAGCCCAAAGGACAATTTTCATTACCTCATATTGACACCTTAGTGGATAATCTGGCGGGATATTCATTGTTCTCATTCATGGATGGCTTCTCGGGATACAACCGGATAAAGATGCTTCTCAAGACATGGATAAAACCACATTCATAACCATGTGGGAACCTTTTGCTATAAGGTAATGCCATTTGGGTTGAAGAATACGGAGCAACATATCGTAGAGTCATGGTAACGCTATTCCATGACATGATGCACAAAGAAATTGAGGTTTATGTCGACGATATGATCGCCAAGTCTCGAACCGAAAAGGAGCATATCAAGTCTTAAGAAATTATTTTTGAGGTTGAGGAAAGTCAATTGAAGCTTAACCCGGCTAAGTGTACCTTTGGAGCCGGTCGAAGCTGCTAGGATTTATAGTCGATGAAAAGGGATTGAGGTTGACCAGGACAAGGTCAAGGCTATCTGAATTACCTCGCCTCATACGCAAAAAGAAGTTCGAGGTTTCTTAGGAAGATTAAATTACATTGCTCGGTTCATTTCTGGCCGACCGAGAAATGTGATCCCATATTTCGCCTTCTTAAAAAACACAATCCAGGTGTGTGGGACAAGGAATGTTAGAAGACCTTCGACAAAGTAAAGTAGTACCTGTCCAATCCTCCTGTATTGACACCGCCCAATCCAGAGGAGCCTTTAATCCTCTATTTGACGGTACTTAATAATTCAATGGGATGTGTGCTCGGCCAGCACGATGAGTCAGGAAAGAAAGAAAAGGCAATATACTACCTTAGTAAAAAGTTCACTGAGTGTGAAACAAGGTACTCACCAATTGAGAAATTATGTTGTACATTGGTTTGGACAACTCGGAGACTAAGGCAGTACATGTTGTATCATACGACCTGGCTCATCTCAAAGCTAGACCCACTGAAATACCTAATGGAGTCAACTACTTTGAATGGATGGATGGCCAGATGGCAAATTTTACTTTCTGAGTTTGACATAGTTTATGTAAACCAAAAGGCGATAAAACGAAGTGCAATAGCGAATTTTCTGGCCAGTAGAGCTCTGGCAGATTACGAGCCTTTGGACTTTGATTTCCCTAATGAAGACTTAATATACGTAGCGACTACTGAAGAAAGTACCCCGAAAAGTCGTCCTTGGAAACTGAACTTCGACGGGGCATCGAATGCTATGGGCAATGGAATTGGGGCAGTTCTGGTGTCCCCAAATGGAGATCACTACCCATTCACCTGTAAATTGGATTTTGATTGTACAAACAATATGGCGAGTATGAAGCTTGCATCATGGGTATCCGTCTCGCTATAGAGCATAAAATTAAAGTATTTGAAGTTTACGGAGACTCTGCATTGGTGATTTATCAACAAAAGGAGAATGAGAGCGAGAGATCCCAAATTGATCGAATACAAAAGATTGGTCCAAGAACTGATCAAAGAATTCGATGACATCACTTTCAGTTATCTACCAAGGGAAGAAAATCAGATGGCTGATGCTTTAGCCACGTTGGCTTCTATGGTACGAGCAAACAATAAGGAGGATATGAGGCCTATACAAATGAGCATTTATGGGGTCCCAGCCCATTGCTACAATGTGGAAAAGAGGAGCAAAATGATCACCCGTGGTATCACGATATACTAAAATACGTAAAAGATCATAAATACCCCGATCAGGCAACCAAAAATGACAAAAGGACGTTGAAAAGACTAGCTTGTGACTATGTCTTAGACGGAGAGATCCTATACAAAAGGAGAAAGGACCAAGTGCTACTGAGATGTGTGGATGGCGCCGAGGCCAGGCAGATCCTAGAAGAAGTCCATGAGGGTGTCTGTGGAACACATGCCAATGGGTTCGCAATGTCAAGATAAATCATGAGATTCGGGTATTATTGGTCTACCATGGAAAGAGATTGCATTGATTATGCTAAGAAATGTCATAAGTGCCAAATTTATGGGGACAAGATTCATGTACCACCTCACCTTTACATGTTATAACCTCCCATGGCCTTTTTCTATGTGGGGCATGGGCGTCATTGGACCAATCTCACCAAAAGCTTCCAATGGACATCGGTTCATCTTCGTAGTAATTGATTACTTCACTAAATGGGTGGAGGCCACTTCATATGCCAATGTGACAAAATCGTGATCAATAAGTTCTAAAAATGAAATCATATGTCGATATGGAATGCAGAAAGGATCATCGATAATCGTTAAACTTGAACAACGGCATGATCGCGAAGTCATAGGCAATTCAAGATCGATATCACAATTCGTTACCATATCGCCCAAAGATGAACGGTGCGGTAGAAGCAGCTAATAAGAACATCAAGAGGATAGTAGGGAAGATGACTGAGACTTACAAAGATTGGCACGAGAAGCTACCATTTGCCCTTTTCGCCTATCGAATATCGGTTAGAACCTCTACCGGGGTAACTCCTTTCTCATTGGTTTACGAAATGGAGGCGGTTTTACCCATCGAAGTTGAAATTCCATCCCTTCGAGTATTGTCCGAATTGAAATTGGATGAAGCAGAATGGATCCAAGCTCGAAATGATTAATTGAATCTGATTGAGGAAAAGAGGTGAAAGCTATCCATCATGGTCGGATGTACCAAAAGCGAATGATGCGAGCATACAACAAAAAGTCGTCCCAAGAGAATTCCACGAGGAGACTTAGTTTTGAAAAAGATCCTCCCATACAAAAGGATTTCAGAGGAAATGGATGCCAAATTAGGAAGGACCTTATGTGGTGAAAAGGCTTTCTCTTGAGGGCACTAATTTTGGCCGAGATGGATGGGAAAAATCTACCCAATCCCATAAATTCAGATTCAGTTAAGAAGTATTAAGCTTGAAGAAGGGAAAGGCTAAAGTGAAAACCCGTAAAGGGCACTTTAAGACAAAAAAAAAATCAGAGAGGCCGAAATGAAAACCCGTGAAGGGCGCTTTGAGACCAAAGGGGCTTTGGGTCAAAAATTCGATAAGGGCGGCTCAAATTTGTGCGAAAGATGAGGTATGAGACAATTTTTGTTCCCCCAGAATTAGCAAAAGGAGGAATGTTACACCTCGGAACATCTACAAAGCACTGCAGATCTCCCAACGTCTATTCAGCTCAAAATGATCTTTGGAAGGATTCGGTGGTGAAGCTCAGGCTGCAATATCTGGGGCACCTACTTTTTACTCATTTTTTGTACTCCAATAATGTTTGCTTTTGTTGATTTAATACAATTCCATTCTTCATAAATTCCATTGTTATTTTAAATCTTTAAGTTGTTTGCAATTGAAATAACGACCCATGGACCCATAATGCTTCCATAAAAGGAGTCCCGCCTATTACTCTGGAAGCCTCTAAACAGCGTAGGAACCTAAAACAAGACTGTTGTTTAGGAACCACCACACTTAGGGGTTGGAAATGTTCGAGGAAGAGGAATCCAAAATTATGACCATTTCTTCAGATTCGTAGTCATAGATATCAGACAAGATGTCACGTCTGTGCCGTGACCTTGACGAGCGAACGAGCAATTACAGCCCTAAGCTTTTAAAAAGGGATCATTCTCATGACATCCTGCATTCATGCAAATGTCCTCCATAATATCATTTAGTTAGGAGCATTCGATTTATTACAATCATTGCATCTTAATGAAAAATCATCATTCTCATAACATTCTGCATTCATGTAAGTGTCATCCATATCACACGTAGTCAGGAGCATTTGAGTCATTCCGACCATAGCATCCGCATCCTTTGGCATAAACACAAACATATAAAATCGAGTCTACAGGATATGTCCCTAGAGGATGGTGTAGCAACACTATTGAAGATTACCCTATTGCCACTGACCAGCAGTGGAATAGATGTAAGATCATCTTATTACCACTGACCAGTAGTGGGATAAGTTGAAGATTATCCTATTACCATCGACCAGCGATGGAATGGGTGGTCCTATTGCCATCGACCAGCGGTGGAATAGGTTGAAGATTGTCCTATTACCACTGACCAGCATTGGAATAGGTTGAAGACCGTCCTATGTCCCTGACCAGCAGTGGAATGGGTCAAAAATTGTAGATCTTGTCACCCTAACCAGTAATGGGGCAAGATCGAAGGCAAATCTTGGCTCCCTAACCAGTAGGGAACATGATTTAGGCCACCGTCCTATTGCCACTGACCAGCAGTGGAATAGGTCAAAAATTGTAGATCTTGTCGCCCTAACCAGTAGTGGGGCAAGATCGAAGGCAAATCTTGGCTCCCTAACCAGTAGGGAACATGATTTAGGCCACCGTCCTATTGCCACTGACCAGCAGTGGAATAGGTCAAAAATTGTAGATCTTGTCGCCCTGACCAGTAGTGGGGCAAGATCGAAGGCGAATCTTGGCTCCCTAACCAGTAGGGAACATGATTTAGGCCACCTTCCTATTGCCACTGACCAGCAGTGGAATAGGTCAAAAATTGTAGATCTTGTCACCCTAACCAGTAAGTGGGGCAAGATCGAAGGCGAATCTTAGCTCCTTAACCAGTAGGGAACATGATTTAGGCCACCTTCCTATTGCCACTGACCAGTAGTGGAATAGGTCAAAAATTGTAGACCTTGTCGCCCTGACCAGTAGTGGGGCAAGATCGAAGGCAAATCATGACTCCCTAACCAGTATGGAACATGATTTAGGCCACCGTCCTATGTCCCTGACCAGCAGTGGAATAGGTCAAAAATTGTAATTCCTGTCCCTAACCAGTAGGGAGCATGGTTAAGCTTTAGTCCTATTGCCTTAACTAGCGGTGGAATAGGCTGAAGACCAAAGACCTCATTTCTCTGGAGATGCAGTGGAGCAATCTAAAATAAACAAGTCACATCCCATGGAAGTCGCAGCAAAGGCAAATTGAAACCACAGATCCCATCTCGTCGAAATAGCGGTAGAGTAGATCGAAGTGACAAGATGCGATGGACTGGAATGAGGCTACAAAAAGCGAGGACTCGTGAAGACACAGCAAATTTGAATCCTCTTTATGTCTTTGCTCTATTCTAGTTACGACAACAAGCAAAGAGGGGCGGTATAGAAGGCCCAAATTGCCGGCCCGTTTACAACCCAAACCCAGGCCCAAGTCAAGATCATCCCAAACCAAAAAACAACAAAACAAAACCCAAAAAAATAATAACCCCTAGCCCAACGAGCCCAATTCTGAGATGGCCCAAAAGGCCCAAAAATTAAAAATTTTAGGATGGCTAGGGTTTCTGAAAACCCTAGCACCGTAGCCACCTACCCCCACCTGCTCTACCCAGCGCCGCAACCCCCACATGCTTCACTGACCAGCAGTCCCGTCCCCCGACCTGCTCCACCGCACTTCGCGCGCCTCACCCATACCCTGCAAGAACAGGAGACACAGCAACAGACAGCAATGGCAGAAAAAATAGGAAATAATGTATTTTTTTCTCTTCCAAATTTGATTATAAAAACCGAATGAAACACTGTAAAATGGACCTTTTTTCAGATCAATAAAAAAAGAAATTTCAAAGCACAAAAACAGTAGATCCAAACACGAAAGTAAAAAAAAAAAAGCAGAACAGAGGCCCAAAGGTAATCTTTTTATTTTCGAAAACTTTCCGGTTTCTTTTTCTCTTTGGAATACATAAATACAAATATACGTATAAGTAGTAACCTAAAAAAAATAATAAAAAAATTTGAAATTTTACCTTTTCATTACAGTGCACAGTCACTTGGGCGGCGGCATGACGACGACGTCCGACTGTAAAAATCCCACCGAGACCCCTGCGAGAGAAGAAAAAGAAATGAAAGATTTTTTTTTTCGAAAGTAGATGAAATGAGAGGATAAAAGCAAAATTTTGGTTTTATAAAGGTTTCAAAACGACGCCGTTTAGGGCCTGATTCAGTGGCCCCAAAATGACGCTATTTCGCATTGACCCGTCGTGGGCAGGCCGCCTCAGGATCCGCGTGTTTTTAAGCCGAAGGGTTAATTGCGCAATCGACCCTTCCGCATTTTTGTGTTTTTAAAATCAAACTTTTAATTATTGCAGAATTGGCCCAATAATTTTTCGCGGTTTGCGATTCAGTCCCTCTTCAAACGCTGCGTTTCAACTTATGGAAAAATTCTCTTTTTGGTCCTCCACCTTTCACGCACGTTCTTTCATGACCCTCGAAGTCCGTTTTATTTACAAATTAACCCCAAACTTTGTTTTATTTATCATTTAGCCCCCGAATCACTATTTTATTTACAATTTGGCCCAAAACTTCCATTTTTCGCAATTTAGCCCCTTTTTCAACTATTTTGCAATTATTATTATTATTATTATCATTTAATATTTTATTTTATCATTATTACTATATTTACTATTGTTATTGTTATCATTTATTATTATTTCTATTATTGTTCTCATTATTATCATTTTCACTATCATTACTAAAATTATTATTATTTTATATTATTAATTATTATTATTATTATTTTATCATCAATACTACTATAGGTATTTTCGTCGATTATTACTATTAGTATTCCCTTCATTATTATGTTTTTATCTATATTTATTTTACGAGTTTAATACTATTATTATTTATTTAATTCTTATTTATTATATATGTATATATATATGCTTCTATTCCGCTAATATTATTATTATACTTTTATATGTTTCTACTCATTCATATATTAATATAGTTTTCATTATTACTATTATCATTACTATCATTATTTTCTTCTTTCCCTTTTCTCTTAAACTTTCATTTGCTTATAATTCTTTGTTTTCTATTATTTTTTAGCTTATTCATTTATATTTAATGCATTTTGCTACACATATTAGTATTGTGATTGGTTTTGGCATTTTGTCGTTACATTAACCTTTGCCCGATACATCAGTTTTCAAATAACCGATATCTCGTGTTAAAGATTTGAGGAAATCGAGCCCTAACTTACTGGGTTCTGATTTTCCTCGTTCGATATAAACAACGAAATATCCCTTCCAAAATCACAAGTCTCGATTTCAAGTAATCATTTTGTATTAGCAATTCGAGTGAATCGAGCCCTAACTTACTGGGTTCCGGTTTCTTCTCGTTTAAAGCGAAACAACGGGATATCTCTTTTGAAGTTGCAATTTTAAAACAAAATACTTAATCCCGAAGATTCGAAATGTCGTTCCCTAACTTACTAGACTCGACACCTAGATACTTCGAGATAAGTTTCTTTTCTTCCAAAATGGAGGCAATATTCCTAATTTGGATTTTCGGGAAAACGAGCCCTAACTTCTTGGGTTCGATTTCTCGATTCAACAAATGACGAAGATCCTCTTCAAAAGCGAAAATCAAGTTTTAAAAGACGAGCTTAGTTTGGAGTCTAAAGTATTGCCTAACTAATCGGACATGATGCTTTATCTCTTGAAAATAAGAGAGTCTTAACGTCCCTTCCAATTCCTTCGAATTTTGAAAATAAAAAGTATTGTATTTTCGAACCCTTTCAAAGTTTTCAACAAATAGGGCATCAATCAATCAGTTTGGTACCGATTTCGGGCGTGTTGAGGGTGCTAATCCTTCCTCGCACGTAATCGACTTTCGAACCCGTTTTCTCAAAGTTCATGGATCAAAAAGCACTGTTTTAATAAATTAAACATTTTATTAAAACAAAGGTGATCCGATCACACCTAACAAAGATCGGTGGCGACTCCCTTCCTTTTCTTTTTTCAAAAATCGAGTCGACCGCGTCATTTACTGTTTCACCAAAAAATGGTTATGACATTATCGATACAATTAGTTATTTCTACTTATATTGTCTAAGTAATTACATTTCACCATATTTGACAGGAAAGAAGTGGAAGAACCAAAGAATTAGTAAATATTAGGAATAGCTACTACTTCACATGATCAAGGACACTACTAGAATGAAGTTATTTGGCCTAAAGGGAATTGCAATACATACAATTAACAGAAAAGTTTATGAAGGTTGAGGAACTCTAGAATTAATCTTCATATATTGAGAGAATATAATGTCGATTGATTGTATTCTTCTATTCTTGTTGCTTAGTTCTTATACATAGAATACTGTTTGATGTAGCAAATTATTTTCCTTTTACGAACCAAATCCACGAATGGAGGATTTGAACTTAAAATCGCAATGTTGAAAGAAGATCATACCACTTGAAATATTATAAATATATTGTTGAAATATTTGGAGTTGTTAAGATGTGTTTGAGGAAGTGCCTACTTCATTCACTGCTAGAGGATCAAGTCAGACTGGATCAAATATTCTATCTAACCCTTAGATTGAGGTATTATTATATGGATTTTAGCTTATTTAGTTATTGTTTAATAGGTATTTTGACATATCTTCATTATGATAGCATGTCTCGAAATCTTTATATAATTGAGAGACTTGTATAAGATGATGTGTTGATTTTTTATAGCATTTAATATGTTCAAGTGAGGAACATTATTTGTTATAGTGCATTTGATTGTAAAAACATTGTATTGTGGTTTTACATGCTATGTTCTCAAGGGGAGAGTCTAGTGGTGAGAAAATTGTCTCTAGGGTGTGTTGGGATCTAGTGCCCTTAGTGTAGTATTGTCGTCTATGTAGTTGTAATTTTCGAACAAACTGGTTTAATAGAAAATTCATTAGTTCCATTAACATCTTCATATATTATCCTTAATGATTTTTGCATGCAAAGTAAAATAAAGAAAATATTAACTCACTTATTATCCAACGCTTAACTAATACTAAGCGATATTACGCGGTCGACTCATAATACGAAAAGATAACTTATATTAGTAGATAATCTAAACACGTCTTTAATCTTATCTTTAATATCGGAGTGGATAACTCCAAAAAGATAGGAACATAAATATAATTAATTGGACTGACAGTACATTGTATAAGGCTCAAGTTGAATAGATCTTAGATCCATTTAAATTAAATATAATTTTCCATTGTGTTCGGCTTTTAGTTGAGTCGACCCAATCCAATTTAGACACAATTTTATTAACTAATCAACTTCCAATATATACATAGATAATTAAAAACGTCAAGGTGATGGAAAAATTTGTTCTATCACAGATTACTCTATAACTACCCACCTCAAACTTCATATCCTTAATTAATTTACCAATATTTTAAAAAAATAAAAAACAAAATTAAACTGCATATCATAATTTATCTCCTTAGAAAAAAAACTATTAAGTCTGTTATTTTTAATATAATTATTTCTCGATATATTAATTATATACAACATTTTCTCAACCACATTGCATGTGTTACGAATTTTAGTATTTATTGAAAAAATTTCCAGGCCGTTGGAATTTACTTGGAAAATAAAATACTAAAACTATAAAATATTAATTACTTTGTAGACCAAAATTTCTTATTTTTGTAAACTGATACTACTGAGGCAAAATGAGTTGATAGTTACTAAGTGACACTCGATAATGCCACTTTAGACTGCTTTTGAGGTGATTAAATACTTACTTTATTTAGTTTGACAGTTTAATGAAAAAAATCTTTGAACCTATTTTATGTGATGTGTTATTGAAGATACTATAGTCTATCTATGGAAACTAGCCTTTGGCTTTTGAGAATTTGATTGGATATAAGTGAATCAATTCAACCCATGGAATGTAAAGATTCAATCAAGACTGCATTGCTATTCTGGAAATCATATCTTCAATTGATTCTACTTTGAAAGTTATAATTGTAATAGCTAGTTTCAATGAGTTAAATTGTGTTCACTTAGATTCCATGTTCGCAAGCCGAAACTGAATATATAGGCTTGTCTAGGTTTTATATGAGAGTTTATTAAGTGTTTTAATCTTTAAGTACAAAGGTGAGATATCTATACTTGAGGAGTGATAGAGTGTAGCTAAAGATAGTAAAAATAATCACTGAATTAGACTCTACATACGTAAAGAAACCGAACTACGTAAAAAAAACCTTGATGTTCTTTATAATTTTGTTTGCATAGTATTGACATTTGGAAGTACCAAGCCGTAGCGGCCACTACAATTTAGCACTACCATTTTAATTTTGCATTTTAGCAAGTAAACAATTTAAAGTAGCAACAGATACAGTTAGTCATTTATACTTATATTGTGTTGGAAAATACATTTCACCAAATTTGACAGGAAAGAAGTAGAAGGATAAACGAAATAGGAAAAGATTAGGAGTAGTTCGATATGACCAAGGACACTATCGGACTGAAGTTATTATCATGACTCAATGCTCAATCCACTTAATTTTATTTCGTCCCCCCACGTATACCTAACAGTTCTCACGGAACGCTATAACGCAAACAGAACGTAAGCTTGCGATGATCGGAGGAAGAGCAAAATTTAGGATGTCGAAAGGGTTGGCACAGCCTCAAAGTCACTTGGTAGATTATAAAATATTAATTATTTTGTAGAACTGAATTTCTTATTTTGTAAACCGATACAATTAGTTATTTATACTTATATTGTGTAGGTAATTTACATTTCACCAAACTTGACAGGAAAGAAGTGGAAGGACCAAAGAAATAGGAGTAGCTGCTGCTCCATATGACCAAGGACAATATGAAAATGAAGTTGTTTGAAGGTTGGGGAGTTCTAGAATTAATAGAATATAACATTGATCGATTGTATTCTTGTATTCTTGTTATTTAGTTCTTATACACAGAAAATTGTTGGAAGATAATAATTTAGTACGTAGATATAAAGAAAAAGAAAAGAAGACTTCACATCAAACAGACTTTTCTTAGCAGAAGATAAAATAATTTATAAAACCAACACATCAATCACATGTAATATATGATATTGAATAAATTAAAGTCAATGGAAATTATTGAGACAAAAATAAAAACGCAGGGCTGGAAACTTCCAAACATTATATTTATAGATAGAATGGTGTTTACAACCTTCACCATTCTAATTATTAAGTGAAGATATTCGTATTTATACGTATATAAAAAGGTATATTCCTATTCAAAATCAACCAGCTAATTAGACCAAGTTACCGTTGCGTGGTCAAGATTTGTTTTCTTTTAATATTACTAGGGCAAAATCAACCAGGTATTATATCAAATGTTTTGGGCAATAAATTATTTCCAAAGTCCGCAGGATTTCTCAGTATAAATGTCTGTGTTTTGTTCATAAAATGAAGCAACAATTCCACTAGCTTTCATCAACATTTCGCCTTCACCCCAGAAATTATAGTAAAGCAGAGACAATGAGAGGAACATCGGTGTTGAGTTGGATTCTGATCATCTGCGTCTGCCAAGTAGCAGTGCGGAGCCAATACTACTCGGACACCCTACCATATCAACCCAGGCCAGTTGTGGTCACCAATCTTCACTTCTATATGCACGAATTTACGGGCACTACAGCAGTCGTGCTAACCCAAGCTAACATCACAAGCAATAATACATCAGTGCCATTTGCTACCCTAGTTGCCATTAATGATCCCCTCAGGACTGGCCCTGAGCCTGACTCAGAGCTGATTGAAATGTTCAGGGTATTTCCTCCTTGCCGGATCAAATGCATCGAGCACGCAGTACATAGAATTTGGATTCAATACCGGTAAGTTTAACGGCAGCTCTCTAAGCGTATTTTCAAGGGAGAACCTGGGCTTGCGGTGGTCGGAGGAAGAGGACAATTCGCGATGGCAACAGGGACTGCACTATTTAACCCTATCCTTATAAATGCCACCAATGTCATTATTGAGTTTAATTTTACTGTAATTCATTACTAAGATGTTATTTACAGAGTCAATCATCTTGGATTGTGTGAAAGTCATATGATTATGCTCCACCTGTTAGAATAAATGTATGAGAAATACATAGGTTTGTAGTATTAAAAATTAAAATAGGTTTGTAGTATTAAAAATTAAAATTCTCATACTTGGTCATTGTACGTACTTTATCATTATACGAGAAATAAATATTAAATTCTTAGCTACAAAATATATCTATTCACTACTTATCTTCATTTCTAATAGAGGTTGGTTTATGCACAAATTTGGAAAGTTTGTTGACAACGAAACAATTATTGTTTAGTGTCAAAGTCAAATATTACAACGAAGCAACAATTTTTTTTGGCCTCTTAATTTGGCGTTGACTGCAGCAAAGCCACCATGAAAACTTAAAAGAAACTAAAGTGGACATTGGTGTTTACTTTGCTCAATATATCATAACAAATATATATTCTTGTGTTAGAGATGAATAAATCTTGAGATTCCCATGAAATGATTCAAATCACTGGAAAATCTCTCTGCCAAAGTTTGGATAAAGCCAGAAAAGAAGCGTTCTTATTATTTTGAGTCAATAAATCCGGATTCAGCAATACTTTGGCCTCTAATAGATCCATAAATCAAAGCATGTGAAGTTTAGTTCTTAAAGTTTACATTTTTTTCACTCAAATTGGCTTCTATTCTCTCTTTTTTTTTTTTTTTGTTAAGTTAGAGCCTCAATCTTTTAAAAGGAGACGAATTTGACAACCAATCTTTTAAAAGAGTCGAATTATTGTTTTTGTTTTAAACTTAAATCTGACTAAAATATTAAATTTTTAAACATGATAGCTTTCATGAAAATCCACATATACTTCATGCTAATCTTTTTTTTATCAACTTTTATAATTTTATATAATTTAAATTTTATTTTTGAACATTTTTAATTGTTAAATTATTTGTGGACATGACATATAAAACAAAAATGTGTTATGTTAGCATAAAGTATCATGATTACTTCACCAACATCATTAAAGAAAATAAATAATATTAGAAATCATCACCTCTAAAAAAACGATGTCAAAGGTTTATGGCCAACTCAATTAAACAAAGGAATAAGGACTAAATTGACAAAATTTAAACATTGAAGGCTAAATTTGACATTATGCAATAAGTCAACCTTTTGAACTTAATTCTAAATTAGCTGGTTGATTTTTGAATAGGAATATGCCTTTTTTATATACCTATAAATACGAATATCTTCACTTAATAATTAGAATGGTGAAGGTTGTAAACACCATTCTATCTATAAATATAATGTTTGGAAGTTTCCTGCCCTGCGTTTTCATTTTTGTCTCAATAATTTCCATTGATTTTTATTTATTCAATATCATATATTACATGTGATTGATGTGTTGGTTTTATAAATTATTCTATCTTCTGCTAAGAAAAGTCTGTTTGATATGAAGTCTTCTTTTTCTTTTCTTTATATCTACCATCTACGTACTAAATTATTATATTCCAACAAATGTTCTGTGTATAAGAACAAAACAACAAGAATACAAGAATACAATCGATCAATGTTATATTCTATTAATTCTAGAACTCCCCAACGTTCAAAAAACCTCATTTTCATAGTGTCCTTGGTCATATGGAGCAGCAGCTGCTCCTATTTCGTTGGTCCTTCCTCTTATTTCCTCTCAAGTTTGGTGAAATGTAAATTACCTAAACAATATAAGTAAAAATAACTAATTTCACTATCTGTAATCACATTCTATCACTCTTTAAGTATAGATATCTCACCTTTGTACCTAAAGATTAGAACACTCAATAAGCTCTCATATAAAACCTAGACAAGCCTATATATTCAATTTCGGCTTGCTAACATGGAACCTAAGTGAACACAATTTAACTCCTTGAAACTAGCAATTACAATTACAACTTGCAAAGCAGAATCAATCGAAGATATGATTTCCAGAATAGCAATGCAGTCTTGATCGAATCTCCACATTCCATGGGTTGAATTGATTCACTCATATCCAATCAAATCCTGATCAAAAGCCAAAGGCTAGTTTCCATATATGGACCATAGTATCTTCAATAACACGTCACATTAAACAGGTCCAAACATTTTTTCTTTAAATTGTCAAACTAAGGTAAGTATTTAATCACCTCGAAGCGATCTGCGATAATGATGTCGAGTGTCACTTAGTAACTATCAACTCATCTTGCCTCAGTTGTATCGGTTTACAAAATAAGAAATTTAGGTGTACAAAGTAATTAATATTTTATTTTCCAAGTAAAGTCCCACGACTTGGAAATTTTTTCAATAAATACTAAAATTTTAATACATGCAATGTGGTTGACAAAATGTTGTATACAATTAATATCTCGAGAAATAATTATATTGAAAATACAAGATTTAATAGTTTTTCTCTAAGGAGATAAATTATGGTATTTAATTTAATTTTGTTTTTAAAATATTGGTAATTTAATTAAGGATATGAAATTTGAGGTGGGTAGTTATAGAGTAATCGGTGTTAGAACAAATTTTTGCCATCACCTTGACGTTTTAATTATCAATGTATATATTGGAAGTTGATTAGTTAATAAAATTGTGTCTAAATTGGATTGTGTCGACTTAACTAAAGGCCGAACACAATGAAAAAATTATATTTAATTTAAATGGATTTAGGATCTATTCAATTTGGGTCTTGTATGATGTATTGTCAATCTAGTCAGTTACATCTATATTCTTATCTTTTAGGAGTCATCCGTTCTGATATTAAAGATAAGATATGTCACCAATTAGGCTAGATAGACAACATATTAGTATTCTAATCGGTTTTCTCAATTCGATTAGACTAAGAATGTGTTTAGATTATCTACTAATATAAGTTGTCTTTTCATATTATAAGTCGACCATGTAATATTGCTTAGTATTAGTTAAGCGTTTGATAATTAGTGAGTTAATATTTATTTTCATTTTGCTTTGCATGCAAAAACCATTAAGGATAATATATGAAGACGTTAATGAAACTGATGAATATATTTTATTAAATCAATTTGTTCAAAAATTACAACTACATATAGACGACAATACTACACCAAGGGCACTAGATCCCAACACACCCAAGAGACAATTTTCTCACCACAAAATTCTTCCCTCGAGATCATAGCATGTAAAACCACAATACAAAGTTTTTACAATCATATGCACTCTTACAAATAATGTTTCTCACTTGAATATATTAAATGTTATAAAAATCAACACATCAACCTATACAAGCCTCTCAATTACATAAAGATTTCGAGACATGCTATCACAATGAAAATCATGTCAGAAACCCTATTAAACAATAGCTATATAAGCTAAAACACCATATAATAATAACAACCAAGGTAAATAAGGATGGTTGACAGCTAAGTCTTCAACATTCTAATTTGATCCAACCTCCTCAGTCTAAGGGATTAGATAGACTTGATCTGATCCGATCTGATTCTCCAAATAAGCCACTCCAAGTAATATGATTTTCTTTGATATGCTAGATGGCAATAGTGAAGGAAGTAGGCACTTCGTCAAGCACATCTTAACAACTCCAAATATTTCAACAATATTTTTATAATATTTCAAGTAATATGATATTCTTTCAACATTGAGGTTTTGAGTTCAAATACCTCCATTTGTGGATTTGGTTCAGAAAAGGAAAATAATTTGCTACATCAAACAATAATATTCTATGTATAATAACTAAGCAACAAGAATAGAAGACTACAATAAATCGACATTATATTCTCCCTGTAAAAGCCCAATTTTGCCCGGGCCTATTAAAACAGAATAAAACCCAATAAAAATAAATAATGTCCAGTTTTAATAGTCCAGTACAAAACTAGCCCATTACCCGATTAGCCCACCAAATATCAAACCCAATTACACCCCTTGACCCAAACCTAGCAGGCCTAACCTACTCAGACCCAACCAAGCCCGAATACACCCAGGCCTAAAAATTAAACGAAAGCAGCAGAACCCTAGGGTTCTCCCTCGCGCCGCAACATCAGTGCCCAGCAGCATCCCAACAGACGCGCCCCAAATTTTGGGCCGTCGACCACGCCGCAGCCTCAGCAACCTCTCATCGCGCCACGATCCACGCCGAGATTCTCTCCGTTGACCTGCGAAGAAGGAAAGAACAGCAAAAGGAGAAACAAAATATTGTATTTCCATTTTTGTTAGTATTTTAGGGGATATAAAAACCCCGAAATAATCTATAATGAAGGAGACGGTTACACACGAAAAAACAGAGAATATACAAGCGAATAAAAAATCAGAGGTGACTTTCATTTTTATATGTTATTCTTATTTTTCTTTTTATTATTTTTTTCCCTTTCGATTTGTACACTTTTCACATAAAACGGTATTAAAATAAGAAAAGGACGGAATTTTATACCGAGTGTTGCCGTGGGTGATGGCTCGTGTGCACGTAGAGATGGGAGGCCCTAAGCTTGTTGGCCGACTCGGCGAAGAAGGATGAGGGCTCCTTTGAGAGCATTTTAAATTTTAAAAAAAAAAGCAGTTAACAAATGATATTTTTGGTTCAAAACTGGAATATATAGTGTTAAAGAAACGACGTCGTTTACATTTAGGCGAATAAGTGTTGAAACGATGCCGTTTAGCAGAAAAATCCGTGCGTCGACCCAATGGGTAAAAAGATCCGCATGTTTTTTTTATATTAATGGTCTAATAACCATTTTAGTCCCTCCGTATTTTTATATTCTTCAATTCCTTTTAATTTCATTTTTTTTTGTTTCTAATTCGGCCCTAAATTTTTAATTTTGTTCCAATTTAATCCCACAGGCTCTTTGAAGGCTAAAATCAGAACGTAGTTGTTTTAAAATTTGGCATAATTGCCATTTTAACCATTAGGATTTCACACACGTTTTCTAACTGATCCTTTTAATTTGTTTTAATTCTTGTTTTAACCCCTATTTTCTTTATTTTAATTTTATTTTTATCCTTTTATTTTATTTTGTTATTTTATAATTAATTGTTTTATCACATTAAAATATTCTATTTTTATATTTATTATTTTATTAATAGTATGAAATTTATATATATATATATATATATATACACACATATTGTATATGTATTATTTATATATTTAATTATTATTTTATATATTATTTTACTTGCTTTATAACTCATATATTATTATATTTTTATATTATTTATTATATTATATTTTTATATTATATATTATTATGTTACATTTATATATTATTTCTAAAATTTTATTTTTCTAAAATTCATTTATATTATCTAATTTATTTTATTTATATTGTTTATATTATGTATAATTAAATATATTACATATATACATATATTTTCATTATTTATTATTTTATTTAATATTATTTTATTGTATATTAATTATTATATTATATATATTTTATACATTGTTTAATTATTCATTATATATATAGGTTTTCTTTTATTTTATTATTTATTCACTATTTAACCTTGCATGAAAAATTCATATTTATTTAGTGTTTTTAATTGTTTTATATATATGGATTTATATATTTTATTTATCTATGTAATGTCCTTTTATTTATTTATGATTACTATAGTGTAGTTATTTTAGTTGTATTTTTATATCGTATGCTATTGTATTATAATTGTTTTAAAATATTTGTATATGATGGTTTATAAATGCAATATTGTCACATGATTATTGTTTAAAATAAAAATTACATTTTGCCAAAATTAATATTTTTTAAGGTTTTTAAAATAAGGCAATGTTTTGGTATTTAAAAATTAGGGAAATAGTGCCCTAACGTGTTGGAGTGCGATTTTCCGTTTAGCTAAATAACTAAATATCCTTTTAACAAGTTTTGTAAATCATGAGATGACTTTAATTACGAGGGTTTAAAAATGTCGTGTCCTAACGTCTTTGGATGTGATGTTTATATTCTCTCGGAATAAAGATATCTCAACTTTCAAATAAAAAACTTATTCTTGAGAATTCCAAAACGTTGTATCCCAACTTATTGGGCGTGATGTTTTGTGTCTTGAGTTAAGAATTTTTTAAAATAAAGATATACCTAGCTCCAAAGTTATAAAATGCTGTATCCTAACTTATTGGATGTGGTATTTACATTTCTTTGAAATAGGTAAATCTTGGTTTTACTTCTAATAAGTGATCTTATTTTAAACTTTTTAAATTTCAAATATTTGGACATGATTTTATCAATTAGGTACCAATTTTTGGGCGTTATGAGGGTGCTAACCCTTCCTCATACGTAACCGACTCCCGAACCCATTTTCTCATTTTTCGTAGACCAAAAATGTTTTTAAAATGAAATGTTTTACAAGGTAAACGAATCATACCTAAGTAAAAAAGATTGATGGCCACTCCCATTTTTGTTTTTAAAGTCGTTCCCCATTTTCTAAACCCGATTTTTAAAATGGTTTTGACACTCCCGATATGAAGATTAATTCTAGAGTTCCTCAACCTTCATAAACTTTTCTGTTGATTGTATGTACTACAATTCCCTTTAGACCAAATAACTTCATTCTTGTAGTGTCCTTGATCATGTGGAGCAGTAGCTACTCCTAATATTTTACTAATTCTTTGGTCCTTTCACTTCTTTCCTGTCAAATATGGTGAAATGTAATTACTTAGACAATATAAGTATAAATAACTAATTGTATCGGTAAATTTAGTTATAAGTTTTAGTATTTTATTTACCAAGTAAACTCCGATTAAAAAATTTCAACAAATACTAAAATTTGTGACACCCACAATGTGGATGACAAAATTTATATAATTTCTCAAGAAATATTTATTTTAAAATCAGATGTCATGTGATTAATATAATTTTAAAATAATAAAGAGTAACCCTAAACCCTAAAGGGGTCTTGAAGTGGAATGGGGATATTGCAATGTGTTGGAAAATAGAATTGCAGATTGTGAAGAAAGGATTAAGGTGTTAGATGAAATTAGTGATCAAAGAGTGCTAAACGAGGGTGAAATGGAGGAGCTTAAAAGATTGAATGTAGATATTTGGGACACTATGAAATTCAAAGAATCGTTATGGTGACAAAAATCAAGAATGATGTGGTTGAAAGAAGGCGATGCGAATACAGCTTTTTTCCATAGAGCTGTAAAGATAAAAGCTAAAAGAAAGACTATTTACAGAATGAAAATTGGTAGATTTTGGTATAATGAACCAAAGGAATTAAAAAAGAGAGTATATGATTTTTTTAAAAATCATTTCTAGGGGCATTCGAGGAATTGGAGGATGGAAATGAAGCTTGATTTTAGGAGATTAAAGGAGAGTGTTGTTGAGAAGCTGGAGGAACCTTTTTCAAGAGAGAGATTTGAGATGCTGTATGGAGTTGTGAGGAATCTAAAGCTCCTGGTCCGGATGGGTTTAACATGTGTTTTTTAAAAGATGTTGGAAAACAGTAAAAGATGATTTGTTTAGAATGATGTCAGATTTTATAGGTCCGGAAGCTTGAAAGATCCATTAATTGCTCATTTATTGCTTTAATTCCCAAAATGGATAATCCGAGCGAGATTGCTGATTTTCGTCCAATTTGCCTGGTCAGTTCTTTGTATAAAATTATTGCAAAAATTCTTTCTCGTAGACTAATGGTGGTTATTGGTGATTTGGTGTGTGAGACACAATGCGCCTTTATTAGAGGGAGGCAAATTTTCGATGGGATATTAACTACTAATGAAGTGATTCATTCGATGAAAAATATAGAAGAAAATGGGGGAAATTTGATTTTTAAACTGGATTTCGCCAAGGTGTATGATTGCGTCCATTGGGACTTCTTAAAATTAGTTTTACAAAAGATGGGTTTTGGGGACAGATGGATTGGATGGTCAATGGAATCTGTTTCTACGGTGAAAGCAGCTGTCCTTGTCAATGGTTCGGCCACAAATGAATTTAATTTTGGTAGAGGGTTGCGCCAAGGAGACCTCTTATCTCTTTTCCTTTTCATCCTTGTAACGGAAGTGCTTCACTTATTGCTGGAAAAAGCTGGGGTGTTGGGATTAATTAATGGTATTCATGGTGTTCTTCCAGATCAAATGATTTCTCATTTATGGTTTGTGAATGACACTATTCTATTTTTAAAGGCAGAGGAAAAGGTGGTGGAAAATATGAAATTTATTCTCTGCTGTTTTGAAATTTTCTCGGGATTGAGTATAAATTTCAAAAAATCGTGTATTGTGGGGATTGGTGTGAATGAGAAATTTCTCTATCGTATGACAGCTATTTGCAAATGTAAGATAGGGTGTTGCCTATTTGTTATCTGGGTTTACCATTAGGAGCGGATCCGAGAAGGGTGGCTACTTGGAAGGTTGTGGTTGAGAGATTTAGAAAGAAATTGTCAGGTTGGAAAAGTAGATGTATGTCGTGGGCTGCTAGAATCATGTTGATTAACGCAGTGTTGTTGTCTCTACCTATTTACTTCATGTCCTTATTTCAGGCACCGGTGATAGTAATTAAAAGAATTGATAAAATTAGGAGAAACTTTCTGTGGGTGGTTTTGATGGTAAATGGAAAATGGCGAAAGTTAATTGGAAATAGATATGCAGTCCAAAAGTAAAAGGTGGAGCTAGAGTGGTTAACCTTGGGATTAAGAAAAAGATCTCTTAGCAAAATAGAGATGGCGTCTAGCGGTTGATAAAAAGGGCTGCGGAGCAAAGTGATTTTAGCTAAGTATGGCTCTAATGCAAAACAGTGGAGATTTAGTGTGAACAAATTGAAAGATATGTCGACGGTTTGGAGAGGGATTGTGGAGAGTTCGTTGGATGCTAGAGTGACTAGATGGATGGGGGATAAAGATTTTAGTTGGAAGATAGGGAATGGAAAGGCAACGTTGTTTTGGGGGGATAAATGGTATGGTAATGGTCCATTAAAATTGGAATTCCCAAACTTTTTTGTTTAGCTAAACTCAAAAATGGTTCGGTTTATGATTATTCGTTCAATTGTGGTTTTAGCAATGTTAATTGGGTAGATTTTTTTGTCGGACCTCTACTAGATCGGGAATTGGGGATTACGTGTCGTCTTATTGATAGGGTGAGTTGTGTGGTCTTGGTTCGGAGGTGGAGGATAGGATATTATGGAAGCACGATAATAAAGGAGAGTTCTCAAGTAAACAGATTAACTAAATTACTAATTGAAGGAGGGGGACTTTTCCTATTTTGCTTTTGATAAAATATGGAAGTTGAAAGTTCCTTCTAGGGTGCGTAATTTTCTTTGGTTGCTAGCGATTGTGAGTCCCCACGAAGGATTTCTTAATTAAGAGAGGGTGAAAATTCATGGCATATTGAACGTGTGTCCTTGGTGTAACCTAAGTTGGAGAAGGCAGACCATGTGTTCTTTAATTGCAAGAGTACAAAAGATGGAGATAAAAACTAAACCCCAAAAACCTGAAAATAAAGAACCCTCAAAACATAAACACAAACTTCTCTAAATGTGTTATGATTTCTAATCTCTAATGGGTGTGTATTTCTAAGGTTGTAAAAGAACCTATTTATAGGCTAAATTGTCAAGTCAAACAAATTATGCTAATAAATGGTAAATATATTATACCAATAAATACTAAATCTTCTAGAAAGAAAATATATTTTGTTTAACTTGACTTGCAAGCAATCTGTTAGAATTTGGGTGACACAACTCTTACAATCTCCACCTTGACACGAATTCTTATAATGCCATCTTTTCCAAAACCCGCCATGGGCCTATCTTGAACTATGCAGGGAATTAATTGAGTCGAATCTGTGCTTAGAAGCTGGAAGACTTCTAGCCTTCAACTTGTGCACTGCCAAATCAAAACTAACCCGGGTCTGATTTTCATGAACACAATGCCCTAACTTTTCAAAACCTGCATCCAAAAGAGAACATCTCTTCAACGAAAAGGTCATACGTTTTTCCCTCCTATGACCAAGTTGCCTCCGCTCCAAACGAGTTGACTTCGACTTTGTAACGGACGAGGGACATTCGAATTCACCGGTCACTGTAAAACCTTACAGAATATAAAGATTTCCAGTTCTTTTACCTTTTAACAAAACGAGAGCTCCACGAGACACTTTAATGCTGCTCGACTCGATGTTGATTCTGTATCCTTTCAAGTCTAAACTATTTAGGGGGATGAGATTCTTTCGTAAATCGGGTACATACCTGACATCTAAAAGTGTCCTAATCGTCCTATCGTGTATCCTAATTTTAACAGTACCAATACCAATTACCTTACTAGATGAATCGTTTCCCATGTGCACAACTCCACCTTCAACCAAACTGTATGTGGAGAACCATTCTCTAATGGGACACATGTGGAAAGAACATCCCGGATCCACTCAGACGTGAGATTGGAGTTATCGCTCGTTGACGCTAACAAGAAATCATCACTGCTTTCATCGACCAAATTAGCACCAGTTACATCTTCCTCATTACTCTCAGCAGCTCTTTTATTTCGCAGTTTATAACGATCTACTTTGACGTGACCTAACTTTTTACAATAGCAACACCTTTTGTCTCGTTTCTTTGATGCTACCAACACGGAAACTTGCTTATCTGCCTTGCTATTCAAACCAAACTCATTGTCGAGTTTGTCTCTACTCAATAAATGACCCTTTACATCTTCGAACGAGAGTTTGTCTCTACCATAAATCAGGGTCTCCCTAAAAGACTTGTATGAAGGGGCATAGAGCACAATAATAGTATAGCCTAATCTTCATCGTCAATATGAACCTCAACATTCTTTAAATCATTTAAAAGAGTAATGAATTGACTGATGTGATCTCTAAGAAGCTCACCTTCGTTCATGCGAAACGTAAATAGACGTTGTTTCAACACTAAACGGTTAGCCAGAGACTTAGTCGCATAATGAGTTTCTAACCTTTTCCACAAGGCGGATGAGGTTTTCTCCATCAATACCTCCTGCAATACCGTATTCGCGAGGCACAACTGGATTGCAAACAAGGCCTTTTCATTAAGCTCTTCCCATTCTCTTTGATTTAGATTCTCGGGCTTTTCCGATAACAACCTTTTTCAAGCGGTTTGAACTAGAATTGTCATCATTCAAACTTGCCACATTGAAATTTGTCTCACCATCGAACTTCTCAATTTCAAACCTTGTTGCCGCCATCTCCGAACGGCCCGATCTATAAAATTGAACTAGCTCGATGCCACTTGTTAGGATCATCCCGATTAAGCAACGAACAAGTAAAAATAGCAGAAGAAATTAAGAAATTGAATGCACAAATTTAATGTGGAAAAACTCCTCCAAAGAGGATAAAAGACTACGGGCAAAGATAATTTTATTATAATGGCAAAAGAACGAAGAGTACAAAAGATAGAGATAAAAATTAAACCCCGAAAACTTGAAAACAAAGAACCCTCAAAACGTAAACACAAAATTCTCTAAATGTGTTATGAGTTCTTATCTCTAATAGGTGTGTATTTTTAAGGTTGTAAAAGAACCTATTTATAGGCTAAATTGTCAAGTCAAACAAATTATACAAATAAATGCTAAATATATTATACCAATAAATACTAAATCTTTTAGAAAGAAAATATATTTTGTTTAACTTGACTTGCAACCAATCTCTTAAAATTTAGGTCACACAACTCTAACAATAATAAAGTGTTGTCGATGGATACTTTGATCTTCCATTCCAAGATGAGGGCATTATTGTGGGTAAGGGCTGTTTTCCATGAGTGCAGGATTCAAGAGAGATTATGGTGGTTTGTCCGTATAAGTGCAGTTTTATCCTCCACATGGTTAGCTGAAATTTAACGTTAGCGGAATTGCTTCTGAGGGCACTCTGGGCGGTGGAGGAGTGATAAGGGATGAGGAAGGTATTATTAGAGCTTTATTTTCAAGACCAAGTGATGCCTGTGATGCTGAGACAGCTGAACTGGGAGCCATTATCAGAGCTATGGATGTTTTTCTTGACATCGGTTGGAAGGGGTCTGGTTCTTTAATTATTGAAATGGGTTCGAGGGTGGTTTATAATTGGATTTTGGAGAAATCAAGGAGACCTTGGTCGCATCAAGCGACATTTGCAGATCTAGAAAGGAGGATTGTCTGTGTTGGGAAGCTATCGTTTTCAATTGCTGAGGTGAATGGAAATGAAATGGCAGATTCTTTAGCAACTGCTGGAATGAGTAGACCTAGCATGTTTAAGGCTTGGTGGTGAGGATGGTCTGAGATAATTATGCCTGTTCAAGTGTGTGGTTTGCTGTTATTGGTGTATTATGTGGTTTCGATGTAGGTTTCTGTTCTTGTGATCTATGAGCAGCATTAGTCAAAGGGGCTTTCGGGGTTTGTGGTGTTTTTGTGGATGCTGAAGGTGGGTGGTTTTGTTATTGGGTGTGGCTGTTTGTCAAGGGTTATATTTGCTTTTGTCAGTTTTTACTGCATTTGCGATTTTGCAATTGCATTACTGAGCAAAAAAAAAAAAAAAAAGAGAGTAGCCTCAACATCTTCAATTATTTTTAAAATATATATTTAACATGGATGGCCCTTCTAACAACTTTGGCAAGCCATCATGCTCCAAAATGGCCCTTGGAGACAACCATAGTTGTTAAGCTACATGGGGAGCTAGGGCCATTTAGCCTCTTCTCGGCATTGCTTGACAACTACACAAATTTGGGTCACCAGGCAACTTGGAGGCTGACAATCTCTGGTGGTCTTCTAACGACTTTGGTCCACAATTACGCTCGCAGATGCCATTTGAACAACTTTGGCTGGCCATCATGCTTAAGATTAAATTTAACATTATGCCTTGATTTATTAATCAGGCCTAAGAATAAATTTGAACAAAATTTATTGATTTCAACAAAATTTTGTATCACTAAAAATAATAAAGCTTTTCTCTTTGACTTAGTTGAAACTTTTGTGGAGAGATTCTCGATTAAGGACCTTAGTGATTTGAATCATTTCTTCAGAATTGCAGTCATTCCAACCTCTCAAGATTTATTCATCCCAACACAAGAATATATCTGTTATCATATATTGAGCAAAGTAAAGTTGCTGCTTCGTTGTAATATTTGACTTCTACACCATATAATGATTGTTTGGTTGATATATTGAGCAAAGTAAACTTTCTCATTTTTTTCGTAAACCAACCTCTATCAGATATGAAATAAATACTGAATAATATATTTGTATGTCTCTTTTTAGCTAAGAATTTAATCTTTATTTGTAATAAAATCATAAAGTACAATGATGAAGTATGAGAATTTTATTCTCATACATTTATTGTAATCAAGTGGAGCAGAATCATAATTGAGTCAGTAGATAACATTTTAGTGATGAATTACAGTAAAGTTAAATTCAATAATGACATTGGTGGCATTTATAAGGATAGGGTTAAATAGTGCAATCCCTTTTGCCATCATGAATCGTCCTCTTCCTCCAACCACCGCAAGCCCTGGTTCTCCCCTTGAAAATACGCTTAGAGAGCTGCCGTTAAACTTACCGGTATTAAATCCAAATTCTATGTACTGCGTACTCGATGCATTTGATCCAGCCAGGAGCGAAATACCCTGAACATTTCCAATCACATCTGAGTCAGGCTCAGGACCAGTCCTGAGGGGATCATTAACGGCAACTAGGGTGGCAAATGTCACTGATGAATTATTGCTTGTGATGTTAGCTTGGGTTAGCACGACTGCTGTAACACCCGTATGTTCGTGCATAAAGAAGTGAAGATTGGTTACCTTAGCTGGCCTGGGATGATATGGTCGGCTCTTCGAGTAGTATTGGCTCTGCACTGCTACTTGGGAGAGGCAGATGATCAGAATCCAACTCAACATCAATGTTCCTCTCATTGTCTCTGCTTTACTATAATTTCTGTTGGGCGAAATGTAGATGAAAGCTATAGAATTGTTTCTTCAATTTTATTAAGAAAACAGAAAGATTTATAGTGATAAAACATAGTGATAAAACCCGCAGACATGAAAATAATTTATTGTCCCAAACATTTTATATAATACATGATTGATTTCTCCGTAGTAATATTAAAAGGAACACAAATCTTGATCACGCAAAAGAAACATGGTCTTTTGTCTATGATCCACTTGTAAATTAATTTTATATTGGAAGTTTCCTCCCTACGTTTTATTTTCGTGTGAATGGTGCATTGTCCATTGACTTTAATTTATTTGATATTATATATTACTTGTGATTGATATTATAAATTATTTTCTCTTCTGCAAATAAAAGTTTGTTTGATTTTATAAATTATTTATTTGATCGTTTTTTCAGGTATTCTAAGGTTTATATATGATAAAATAAGAAGATAGGACTGAGCCGTCATAGAATATTTAAGAAAATTTTTGTCATATATATGTATTAGAATGCCCGAAAAACCTAAAAAAGCGCGATTTCCTGCAGTTTAGGGTACAAATTTGCAAAATCGACATGACCTAATACATGGCCGTGTGGAAAGGGTCAGCCCGTGTGGCTCATGTAGCTTGCTCTGATTTTCTATTTTTCGCTCCTTTTGCTCCCAAATGCTCTATTAAGCATTAAAATATGAATTTAAAGAATTAGGATCATAAAATTCACCATTAATTAACATCAAATAATCACCTAAAAACAAATTAAGAACGAGGTTAAAATATGTTTCTTTTAGCACTCATCAAATATCCCCATACTTAAGCGTTTTCTTGTCCTCCACAATCAAGTGCACTTCCCTCAATTTATTGTTTTCATCGATAATGTCTCAGGATAATCCACATATAATCAAGCATTGGAAATTTTAACTAAAATGACACTAAAGTATAATCCAAGTAATTTTCAAGACATAAAAACAAAGGTGTCTCTCCTATCTCAATAATTACATGAAATTTAAATTCAACAAGAATTGACATCCTCACTAAGGATCACTCAAAGCACTCAAAGCGTTTAATGTTCAAGTAATATGCACTCAACAGTCGAACGAGAAATGTTATTACTATAGGCTTGCTTGAAAATTAGATCTCCACCACTAAAGATATGAGATGACACACCTATTACCTCGCATAAATACTAAGAAACCCTTAGTTTAATATGATCAGTAAAATGCATGTTTCACTAAGTAGAAGATCCGAAAGGACTTAATTTGGTTTCTACACTCATGAAAGATCAAGTTGCCATGGAATATTTTTCAAACATTGTTAAGCATGATGAAAATAAATTAAGTTGATTAATGTAACTATCCCAGCCTATATATGTTATTGATTGTTGAAGTTATGTTTCTGTTGCTAAAATCCATTCATACATTTAGATTATTTTGCATAATTAGTTTAAATTGCATTAGGGATCAATTTTGCATCCAATTAAATTAATTTAATTAAATCATCATCACTCAAATTATTGTATTTTTATACCAAATTATGAATTTATAATTTTGCAAATAATCGATTAACAAACACAATCCACTGTGGAGCGATAACTCATTTTACTTATTATTTGAGCATTGTGTATACTTGCACAAAATCCCATTACAAAGGTTCTTCATCTTCAAAAGAGTAAGCTTTATGCATGTCATGGAAGAGAAAAGTATGGCACTAGTTGTACAGAAAAGGATAAACTTTTTAAGAGGAGCGACAACAAGAGATTCGATGTAGAGATTATAAGGTTTTCTAAATCTTCTCAGATATATAAAATTATTTGACAAGAAAACCCTTGTCCCATAATAAATATATAGTGATAATACTCTGGAATGACATATTTTTATGTATTAATTACATATTTATTTTGAGTATGATCCTACTAATTTGAGCTATTTATGGTTTTTTATCTTGTAGGGACTAAATTGAAGGCAAAAGGAAATTTGGGGCAAAAAGCATGAATTTGAAGACAAATGGGCTAGCATGCGAAATGGGAAAGAAGTGGTGCCAAAAATACAAAGTGTGAAAGACTTGGGGGCAAAAATTCAAAGAAGAGGTTTTATAAACACAAGACTCTATTTAAATTTGAATTATATTAGGATTATTGTTAAGGTTATTATTTAAACTTAATTTGATTTTATTTTATTTATCTTCTAGAATTTAAATAGGAACAAACTAGGTTCTCTAAGTACTATAAAGGGATGGAGTGACACAAATTTCACTTAACTTTTACAGTAAAGCTCCCTCCCAAAAAGCTCTAGCTTTTGTTCCTTTTATTTTTCAATAAAATTCCATTTTATTGAACTTATTTCTTTTTCCAAAAGTATGAGCCACTAAACTCATCTAGCCAAAGGTTGTCGAGGTTCCCAAAAGGGTTCATGAGGCTTAGAATCGCACTTAGCCTTCTCAACGAGTATTCATTGTTTCAAAGACTACGGACCTGGCGCTTAGTCCATGTCCCTCCAAAAGTGATCTTTTATCTTGTGCAAAGGTGGCCGCTTTGTATGTTTTGGGAAGGTTGCACAGTCAGTTCGTTAGCTTACTGCGTCAGTGGTTGTCGAGCCTAAGAGACAAAATGGCGTGGCATTCGCCATTGAGTAGTGATTATCTAGTGTAAGACGATCCCACAAAAGTGACGATTGGCTAGAGTCAAGTTCCTCTATATCGTAAGTCTAAAATCTAAGTGGAGCTGGTAGTCGTAGGCGTCCTCTTCCACTATAACTGGCTTATTCTGTCATGAGAAGGATCATCTAAAAGCCTAGGATTGAACCAAAAGAGGATCGAGATAACCGAAGGCTGGAATCTCTCCATTAAAGACTCTCTTTCTCACTATGTTTATTTTTACAATTTCAATTTCAATTTATGCAATCTCAATTCATTCATACTTTTTATTCTGTTTTATTATTTTTTTTCTAGGTACGCCATTTTTCTTGGGCACGACTCTGCCTGGGATCTCTAGGAATAGGAATTTGTGCAAATTCAGTCCCTGAGGATTTGACCTTACTTCTCTTATACCATTCTTTTCGTTATTTTATAGGGATAGGATATTTTGGTGCTCTCAACGACGCATCATATACTGTGGCATACATTAATCCTGAGTGGATGATGGACTATGTATGTGTGAATTATATACTTTAAGGTAAGTAAAAGTCTAAGTTTAAATAGGTAAGGAACCAAAAGTTGGTGAATTGGATATACAACTTTTGTAATATATAACATCGTTCACAATAGTGGAATTCATTGCCCAACTAATGGGTAAATGATATCATTTCATCGACATTACATGATAGATGAAAATTAAACATGATCATGGATCGTTTGTCTTTATGATAAATGACTTGATTACTATTTGTCCTAGACAAATGATTCGTGGCCTCGTTACTTTTCCATCTATCATTTAATGCTAATGAAGGATACCATTTACCCTTTAATGGGTTATGAATTCCACTATTGTGAATGAAGCTATGTCATGCAAAAGTCGATACCCAATATATCAACTTTCGGATTTATAGTTGTTTTGAACCCGTCTTTTAATACATCAAAATATACAAGTCATGCACACATAGTTAAGTCACTTTCTCAAGTTTGAGGTAAGTCACTATGAACATCACAAGTAAATTAATTCACAAACAAATCTAAGATTAATTTGAATTGACTCTTTCTTTATGTATTATCAATCCGCACAATAACATCCACGTCTCTATCTTCTGAGAGTCATTCATTTCGATACTCAAGACAAGATATCTATCTAAAAGAACTTGATAGACCTCATAATAATCCTTTAATTGATTTGCTCAATTTCGATTCAATGGACCTTTTAGATTATCTACTAATATAAGTTATCTTCTCGAATCAATCCGCCCATGTAATGCAACTTAATATCGGTTAAACATTAGGTAATCAATGACCAATATTTGTTGACATTTTACATCTTTTGTGTTTGTTTTATATTCAAAATTTGCCATTTTCTTTTGTGAATTCATTTTATTCTATTTTAATTATTTTATAGTTAACTACACTTAGACTCCCTTTGAATAGGTGACGAGATTAGCTCAATGAGATTGAAAAAGTGGTAGTGACAATATTATTTACGATTGATGTATTAAAACAACTCTTTTAACCAAAAATAAATTAAAATTAATAAATTTTATTTATTAACAATGAATCTGACCAAACTCAAGAGGACGGCTCACTAAATGAAACCATGTGTGGCATTCAACGAGAGAAACGCCACTAATATATACAATTTAAAATTAAAAAATTAATTATATTTCTTAATTGTATAATTTACGGTTTACGAGACAATGCCACCATGTGGGTTTTTATTAAATTAGGATAAAAAAAATTCAAAAATGGGACCAGGCGGTATTAATTACGAAATAGGTGAAAATGGTGTCCCATAGGCGGCACCACTTCTCCCCCTAGCTGACATCGCCCCCTAGCAGACCGACACTCAACCACAAGATTGGTTTGCAATGGCGGCACCGGGTAAATAATACCACAGCATAGGCGGCACCAAGGTCCTTAAATCCTTCCCCTTCCCTGTCCCCCCCAACAACATTGAGTGAAGCTCGAGAGAAAAGAAGAACAACAGGAGAAAGAAAAGAAGGAAGGAAGAAAGAAAGAAAAAAAAAAAGAAGGAAGGAAGGAAGGAAGAAAGAAAGAAAAGAAGGAAGGAAGAAGGAAAAGAAATTAGGAGAAAATTAGGTATAATTTTTTAAAATAATGTTTATGTTGTTAATTTTTTATTTTTATTAAATTATTTTGTTATATGTTAGTTTTATTTTATGATATATTTGTTGTTAGTAGTTTATAATGTAAGTAGTTTAAGAGTTTATAATAATTTTATTAAATTTATTATATGTTAATTTATATTTTATGACTTAGTTTATAAGTAACATTAGTTGTTTAAGTTGTAGTTAGTTAGTAACTAAGTTAAATACTATTATGATTAATAGGTAGTTAGAATAGAAACCCTAAAAGAATATTTAATTATGTTAGTTAGCTAATAATTTATTATGTTAGTGTGTATTAATATGTTAGTTTTAACTCTAACATGATTTTAGTTAGTATATTATTATTAGTTAAACTTTAATAATTAATTTAGTTAGTATATATATAAAATAATTATTATTATTGTTAGTGTAATATTATCGTTAATAAAAAAAGGTAAATGTGTGATGATGTTAAGTATTATGTTACTATTGTTAGTAATATATTATAGTTATTGTTAGTATAAATAACATTAAAATAATACATAAAATATTACGTATAAAAAATAATATAAAATAATAAAATACGAAAATAGTATATTTTTTAAAGTAATAGTATTTGAGAAAAGAAAAATACTGAATAAATAGTTAAAATAAGTGGATTTTATTAAATTGATATATAAAAATAATAAAACAATACATTTGAAATATTACGTAGTAAAAGAAATAATATCAAATAATAAAAAGCGAAAATAGTAAAATAAAATATTTGATTTATTATGCACTAAAATGTGTACATAGATAATATATTTGAATGATTATGATATAAAATAATTAAAAACAAAAATAGTAAAATAAACTATTTGATTTATTATGCACTAAAATGTATACATAGATAATATATTTGAATGATTATGTACGAAAATAATATAAAATAATTAAAAACGAAAATAGTAAAATAAACTATTTGATTTATTATGCACTAAAATGTATACATAGATAATATATTTGAATGATTATGTACGAAAATAATATAAAATAATTAAAATGAAAATAGTAAAATAAAATATTTGATTTATTATGCACTAAAATGTGTCTGCAGATAATATATTTGAATGCTTATATACGAAAATAATATAAAATAATTAAAAGCGAAAATAGTAAAATAAAATATTTGATTTATTATGCACTAAAATGTGTCATAGATAATATATTTAAATACTTATGTACAAAATAATATAAAATAATTAAAAGCGAAAATAGTAAAATAAAATATTTGATTTATTATGCACTAAAATGTATACATAGATAATATATTTGAATGCTTATATACGAAAATAATATAAAATAATTAAAAAGCGGACAAAGGCTAGTAATAGAAAAAGCTATACGTTATCGTAATATTATTATTAAGGAATCGTAAAAACTATATTATTACTTTAGCTATGTTAATATAATATTATTATGAAGAAACCGTAAATATTATTATTAGTTATTATCATTGTTTATAAAAAAACTCTAATTAATATTTAACTTAATATTATGATGTTTGTATAAATAATAAAATATTATATTTATTATGCATCGTTGACATGATATTCTTATTATATGATTAGTATTGGCATGTTATTTGTTACTAATTGAATATAGATTTATTATTTTTATGTAGGTAAAATTTGATTTGAGACGAAATGGCTTCATTGATTAGTAAAGTTCCTCACATATGCGTATTGCTAAAAATATGGTAATGTATTGTTATTTATTAATTACGAGTTATATTAACAAAATAGCTACATAATAAATTATGTTATTCTACATAAGTAGTAATCTTTTATGATTTAACAACGTCGGGACTCGTCTGTGTGTATTACGGGGCGGGTGAATGGCCTAAAAATCCCGGATGAACGCAGTGATGCCATATATAGAGCAAGCGGATTCGTCAAGAAAGACCGATCCGGACGTTTGACTTGCGGTATGATTTAATATCCGCACTAGTCGGCGTTGGCGCGGAGATCCACACTTTTCATTTTCCGTGTGGAGAGTGCACGATCACGCTAGAGGATGTTACTGCGCAGCTTGGGCTCCCAATTGACGGGAGTCCGTTCTGAGCGTCGGTCGTGATGGTGACCGTTTACCCTCCGTCGAGCCTACTAGGGCACCGTCTGATCTTGATGGAAAATATTTTACAGAATTAAAATTTACATGGCTGAGAACGAGGTACCAAAATATATCAGCTGATGCCACTGAAGGCGACTTGATGTGCGCTAGTCGAGCGTGCATTATGCACATCATAGGGGGTATACTGATGCCCAGTTCAAACAATAATACGGTTCATATTCGCACACCTTTATTGGTGATTTAAGCAATGCTCGGTCGTATAGTTGGGGCTCCGCAGTTCTTACGTGGTTGTACCGTGAGCTTTGCCGGACGACAGACCCAACGACTGGAGACATAGGCGGATGCCTTACACTATTGCAGTCCTGGGCTTTGTATAGGATGCCATTCTTGGCATCAGTTACCCACCAACCATACGTATATCCGTTAGTGAACAGTGATAAAATATAACTTATTTTAATTGAAATTTCTTTATATCGATACTATTTGACTTAATTTTTTTGTAGGTGGAGTAATTATCCGAGTATCGGAGGTCGTTACATCAGACCGATATACCGCTTATGATTGAACAACATGCCGGGGAAGGGGTAAGCGATTCCAATATTAGTTACGTAGTAGTTTGTATATCTTATGCACACTGTGTTTAATTTTAACAATGTTATTAATCGTGCAGTTTATATGGATGCCATACCGTAGACCGGAAATTGCAGCTGTTATACCCCCGTCCTCCTATATTCACTCGTATATGTGGTGCACAAACGCACCAATTGTCTGTTTCCATGTAGTAGAGTGGTATCACGGGGACCGAGTGCTGCGGCAATTTGGTTGCGTCCAATACATCCCGGAACCGCCGTGCCAGGTGGGAGCGATTCATTGCAAAAATAAGAGAGGGAGACCAGACTTGGATTGGGGGGTTAGACATGGTCAATTTATTGCGTTGTGGAATGATCGCATGTCCCGAATCCTCGAGATGGATATGGCTTCCATCTTCAACCTCCATTAGAGTACATACAATGGTACTCTATTATGGGAAGCCATATATTCTCGGAGGCGATCGATCGTAATCCCCACATGTGCAGCGGCATGGGGCATATGAGCCAGTGGCAGATATGGAGGCCGAGGCAGCTGCAGGTCCTGATCCCGAGCCGGAGCGAACCGAGCTGAGCCGGGCGAGCGAGGTCGAGCCGGCCCGAGCAATTACAATCACATTCGGATGCACATTCGTATCATCCATATGTGCCAGGCACTGACAACTTTCCGGGCTCGTCAGGAGGTGGATACCAGTACGGGGTTGATATATTCGGATCGTACACACCGCAGTATGGCACTCTCGGTTCGTATCCTGGGTCGTATCCACTGCATCAGGACACTCCATCTGGCTCGAGTTCATCTATGCCCTTCGAGCGACATGATTTTTCGGCCATGTTTAGCACACCGCCATCTGGACCCCCACCGGAGACTGACGAGGATGTTGGTCATCGCAGGCAGGGACGACGTGAACGTCGACCACCGCAGAAATACACACCGAGGACTACACCATCGAACCATCAGTTTTAAGGTGTTTATTCCGGTCTTGATTATTTGTATTTGTAAATATAACTATGTTTATACTTTATTTTTATAAAATTAACTTGATTATTTGTAGCTATGATTACTTAATATTGTTATGAGTTTTGATGATTTGGAGCTTTACAATTTCATAACAAGATTTTAAGACATGACACCAATAGCTCACTGTACACCAACAACTAAATTGATTTGTTTGCTTTACACATGGGATCTAGTTGCAATTTAACCACATTTCTATACTCTCCAAATGAATCTACAAATCAATACCATCAACCACAAACGAAATAAGCTTCCACAGCTTAGTAAGATTCAAACAATTCATTCGCAAATAATTTAGTAGGAAGTTTCATAATTATTATCGTATACAGTTATAATATTTATCAATCAAATTTATTACAATTATATATATAGCGACATCATATATTGATAGATAGCACATGTTAATATTAATAAGCTCAATTCCCAGTCGCTCGTGACGATTGTCCAACATGATAGTTTCACTGCGGGCATTTACTTGATTATGACCACCTAACCTACATATTCCACAATACTTCTGGTCGGATTTTTCCATAATGTCCATTTCATTACGGATTACGGATGATTGCGACGACCTCTCGGATTTCTGCGTGGCGCTCTATCCGGGACAAGCTCGAAAGTCGTGCAGGGCACCTCCCATGTAGACAATTCGGCGGGACAGGAACTCATTTTCCCGACACGCAAAGTACGCGCTCTAGCGTGTACATCATTCACAAAATGTTCAACACTAAGGTTCGCTTTAGCACATGCCGCCACAACATGTGCACACGGATAATGAAGTGTTTGGAACCTCTTGCATTCACACCATGCATTAGAAGATCGACTCCATAAGACCTAAGTGGCAAACCGGTCGACGACCGATAGACTCCGTAACTCGAAAAGTTTCCATTCGTCGTGAATATATTTCTACAGTCATCGACCTCGCAATCCGACGATTTGCAATCAATGCATCCCTCACATCTTCCACAAACACGTGTCCCGCATCCATCTGGTTGACTTGTTGTTCACCCATTCTTGGCATCAAGGTTGCCAACCTGTAGAATGTTGCCGAGAAGGCAGATGAAATCGAAAGATGCCGTGTTTTCAACAACACAGCGTTGACCCCCTCCACCAAGTTTGTGGTCATCTGACCATAACGAAAGCCCTCGTCAAAACTTTGAGCCCATTGCCACGGCTCCATTGTACCCAACCACTCCGAAAAGATTTGTTCACTTGACCTTCCATGTCACTCTCGAGTTGAGTCATCATTCGCGAAAAATATGTGGCTCTAACTCGTACGCTGTACATGTTTTAAAAAATATTAGTTACGGTATCTGGATAACATAAAAATATTAAACTATACATATTAAAAATATAAGGTTATCCTTTACCCATTTTCACCACTTCTCTCTTCCAGTTTGCATTCTTATACTCTCGAAGAAAGTTAGCGCAATGTGACGGATCGATAAGCGGATCTCCATGGCACAATCGGAACGCCTAATTGCGCAATTAATCCTTTCCCTCTATCGGAGATGATGCAAATATTATCGTTTCTGATAACATACCTCCGCAGGTTGGTGAGGAAGAATTCCCAAGATTCCATATTCTCCTTATCTACTATTGCAAACGCTATTGGGAGTACATTCCTATTGCCGTCTTGAGCAACCGCAATAAGTAAGATCTGTGTATATTTTCCGTATAACCATGTCCCATCCACCTGCACGGTCGGCTTGCAATGTGGAAATGCCCGTACACATGGATCAAACGTCCAGAACATCCGATGAAAAATTCTTTTCCCCGGCTGTAATTGGTCATTTGGGCCGTAAGAAGGTCGTGTCTGTAACTCAATCACAGTTCCCGGTATGTACTCCCGCATAGCAGCTATCCATCCCTGTAGCTCATTATACGATGAATCGTAATCCCCATACAATTGTTCCATTGCCATCTGTTTAGCTATCCACGCCTTTCGATATGATACTCGATACTGGAATCGTGCTTGTATTTCAAAATCGATCATCAAACTTTAATAGTCGACATGTCCTTCACCATTGGCATGATACACGTACATATAGTTTTGGAATCAAGTTTTCGATGATCTTACATCATACGTGTCGATCTGCATGTATGAGGCCCAACCATTTTCTAATCTCCCACATCTGCGATTTTGAATGAATGCATTCAGATCCGCCAATTGCATCCTTCCACCGCCTTCCAACACTCGCAATATATCTTGTCGATTTAGACTCTGCGACTTTGTAATCCATCGATATATCCATGCTATACCGTTTAATAGCGAATCGCACTCTTCTTTATTTCTAAATCTACGGACTAGGAATAACTCCTCATGATTAGAATTCTGATGGCCGGTGGCGGGATATATTTCGTGGTACTCTGGAAACTTCGATTACCGCCACAAGCGTCGGGGTCTATGAGTGACATGTGCGGCCCGAGATTATTGTGTATCGTAATACATCGCATATGGTTCCCGACGAGGACGCACTAATGTTCCCATCGTCATTCACGTCTTCATCGTCAATATCATCCGGTA
Organism: Gossypium rotundifolium; assembly: GCA_025506655.1. Taxonomy (NCBI): domain Eukaryota; kingdom Viridiplantae; phylum Streptophyta; class Magnoliopsida; order Malvales; family Malvaceae; genus Gossypium; species Gossypium rotundifolium. The sequence goes on from CP106726.1 coordinate 13,243,141, forward strand.
TATCATCCATATCGGGATCATCATCAATATCGACCTCTTCTTCACAATGATCACTCTTGTCATGTCCATCATCACCAACCACATCAATATCGGTGTAATATTAAGATCGATATCGATCCGACGTATATTCGATTCGTCATCAACATACGATATTGGAGGCACCATGCACGGTTCTTGAGCTCCATGTTGTTCACCATATGCATTCTTTGTCTTCATTTGCCTCAATCTGGCTAACTCGGCAAATAAGTGAATCGGTGCATTACATTACTCCCATTCCCACAAGATGCAGTATGATCATTGTTTCCGGTCTTCGTCGTCTACAAGTTCCATTTCGTGAATTTGATCGGATCTGCCAAATTGGAAACTTGTAGAAAATTCTCGATATCGTTTTCCCACAACGTCTAACGATTTTTGCGTTTATCCTTCGCTTCATATCATCCAACGATACATTTCTATTAAATCTCATTGCTATTTGTTGCCGACATTCAAATATGCATCCAACAGTTGTTGTCAAGATGATTCCATCGAAATAAACGCATATCTGAAAACTCGATCATCCATCTTCAATGGTCAATCTGCTCAAAATAAACAAAATTTCTCAAACAAAATTTAAAACGTAACATTCACAATAAAAATTAATTAATATAAACACATAAATTACTAACAAATCAAAATAAACAAACAAAATAACTTTAAAACAAAATAATGTTTTATATATTATTTTAATGTTTTCTATACTAACAATAGTTATAACAATATACTAACAAAATAATAATATTACACTAAGTAATAATAACAATATACTAACTAAAATAAAGAGTTAAAAACTCTAATTAAGGTTTTATATTATACTAACATACTAACTAACTAACATAAATATTTTTTAGTGTTTATATTCTAATTACCTACTAATAATAATAAAAAATAATTAAAATCACATTTACCATTTTTACTAACAACATAACAATATTACACTAACAATAATAATGACAATATTATAATAATAACAATAATAATAACAATAAAATAGCATAATGTTTTATATATTATTTTAATGTTTTCTATACTAACAATAGTTATAACAATATACTAACAAAATAATAATATTACACTAACAATAATAATAACAATATACTAACTAAAATAAAGAGATAAAAACTCTAATTAAAACCTTATATTATACTAAAATACTAACTAACTAACATAAATATTTTTAGGGTTTATATTCTAATTATCTACTAATAATAATATAATACTAAATAAAATAACATTTACCATTTTTACTAACAACATAACAATATTACACTAACAATAATAATAACAATATTATAATAATAAAAATAATAATAACAATAAAATGGCATAATTTTATATATTATTTTAATATTTTTATACTAACAATAATTATAACAATATACTAACAAAATAATAATATTACACTAACAACAATAATAATAATATACTAACTAAAATAAAGAGATAAAACCTCTAATTAAAGTAATAAAATAAAAGTTAATATATAATAAAAAATTAAATACACAAATATTCTAAATATTTTTTAGGATTTATACTCTAATTACCTACTAATAATAATATAACTAAATTACTAACAATACTAAACTACTAAGTAATAAAATAAAAGTTAATATATAATAAAAAAAATTAAATTCACAAATATTATTTAAAAAAATTTATACCTAATTTTCCTCTATTTTTCTTCTCAATTTTCTTCCTTCCCTCTCTTTCTTTTTTCTTCCGGCACCAGCTTCTTCCTCCTTTGATGCTTCTTTCTTCTGGTGTGGGGGAAGGGGGGAGGTGCCGTTTTAAGGTGTGGGAAATGCAGGTGCCGCCTCTGCCAACACATTTTCCAGGCTTGGTGCCGCCTATGCCAGTGTATTGATCAAGTTTTGGTGCCGCCTATGGGAGGGTATTTTTTACCCTGGTGCCGCCTATGCCAGGGTATTTTTTACCCTGGTGCCGCCCATTGCAAACCATTCTTCATGTGTGTCGATCTCATCTTTGCGGGGAGAAGTGGTGCCGCCTATGGGACACCATTTTTCACCCATTTTGGTAATTAACACCGGCCCCGTCCCATTTTTGAATTTTTTTTATCCTAATTTAATAAAAACCCCACCATGTGCACTAATGTGTTACCCGCTGAAATTTTGAAATTATTTGGTGACGTGAGTGACTTAGCCGCGTTTTACGGGTAACTCCACTTGTCATCGCATGAGCCACTACAGAGTACCTATGTGACACGCGTGGTGATATGCAACATGATCTTCAAGTCAAGCTGGATGAGGTCGCATATAGGCAATCTTGCTCCTTTCATCATCCACTAATGTCCTTTGCGCTTTTACAAAGCCTAATAAACCAAATATTAACCTACTAGCCCAAATTTTACCCAAGAACCCAATTAAAACCCATTACCCGAATGCATTTGGGCCCAAATTATGAAACACCCTCAACGACCTAAATTAACACTAACCTAAAGTTTACACAGCCCAAAGAGGCCCAAAACTTAAACAAAATCGAAGGCCTAGGGTTTTTGAAACCCTAGGCGCCGCAGAGACAAGAATAGCAACAATGCCATAGGCCTCGCGCCCGAGCCAACAACATGCCAAGTCAACTCTTTGCACCCATCGGTCTTCATCTAAAATTGCCTCAATCGTCGTCATGATTAGCGCGCCTCACCACCACCGAGACTTCGTTTTCCACTTGCACAAATAAGGAAAGGACGACAAGAAACATGGAAAGAATAAAACGAAATCTTTGTTTCCTTTTTTATTTCATCTTTCGGGTTATAAAAACCCCAATAAACAATCTATAAAAAAAGATATACGAATACACAGAAAAAAACACAAAATATACCGAGAAATAAAAAAGCAGCAGTTCGTTCACAGAGGTGATTTCCCATCTTATTTCATTTTTTTATCTATTTTTATATAAACATACTATTTTTAAAAAATAATAGATGGAAAAGGGTTCACCTGTGCAAAAAAATCGAGGCTTCAACCTCCGGCCACCGTCAGTGGCGGCGCGTGTGGCTCGTGCGGTGCGAGGCCTATGACGTCTGATGACTCCTCCGGACAGAGGTGAAGAGAATTTGAGAGCATTTGGGGAGGGGGGGCTCTATGTCATTTTTTATGAATGTTAAAAATGATTTTTGTTTAAGGAAACTCACTTATATAGCTTAGCATAAACGACGCCGTTTTCGCTTAATTGATAAGCGCCAAAACGACGTCGTTTTACAACCAGGATCCGCGCATTGACTTAAAAACCCGATAATGATCCGCGTGTAAAAAAGGGGTAAATTACTATTTCAGGTCCTCACTATTTTATTAAATTTAATTTTATCCAATTTAGTGTTTTTATTTTTAAATTAGCCCTAAAATCTATTTTATTTCAATTTAACCCTTTTTCTTTTTAAAATTTATATATATATATATATTTTAAATTAGTATTAAATTATTTATTATATTAAAATTCTATATTTTCTTTAGTAATTATATATATTAATTTATTAATATTATAAAATTCATGCATAATTATTATTATTTATTATTTTATTTAAATATTTTTTACATATTATTTTAATATTTATACATATTAATTATTATATTATTTTGTACATTATATAATATTATATTATATCATATATTTTTTAAAAAATAAATTTATTATATAATATATTCTACTTACATTATTTACATCATATGTAATTTTATTTATTTATTTATTATTTAAACTTGCATGAAGAGTTAATATTTATTTAGTATTTTTATTGTCTTATATATATTGCTTTATATATTTTATTTGTCCATGCAATGCCCTTTTATTTATTTATTATTTTTTAGAGTAGTTATTTTATTTGTATTTTATATTGTCTATATTAAATGTTAATGTATTATAATTGCTTTTAATATTTATGTTCAATAATGTATTAATGCAACAACATCACATAGATTATTGTTTAAAATAAAAACATATTTTTGCAAAATTACTATATTTTATCTAAAGGTTTTTAAAATATGGCAATGTTTTATATTTAGAAATTAGAAATAGTGCCCTAACGTCTTTGGGTTTCGATTTTCCGTTTGGCTAAATAACTAAATATCCTTTTAACAAGTTTTGTAAATCATGAGATGATTTTGATTACGAAAGTTTTAAAATATCGTGTCCTAACGTGCTGGATGTGATGCTTATATTCCTTCGGAACAAATAAATCTCAAATTTTAGTTCAAATTGTTCAAAGTTTTTAAGAGATCATATTTTTAAATACTTTTAAATTTCAAACATTTAGACATGATTCTATCGATTAGGTACCAAATTTTTGGGCGTTATGAGGGTGCTAACCCTTCTTCATACGTAACCGACTCTCGAACCCGTTTTCTTGTTTTTTTTGTGGACCAAAAGTCAAAGGTATTAAAATAAAACCTTTTACGGGATGATCCAATCACACCTAAATAAAAAGAGATTGGTGACAACTCATTTTTCTTTTTTAAAATCGACCCTATTTTTTAAAACTTATAAAAATGATTTCAACAAATAAGTGACGAAATTAGCTCCGATGAGATTGAAAATAGTGGTAACGACAATATTATTTACGATTGTATTAAACAACTCTTTATAACCAAAAATAAATTAAAATTAATAAATTTTATTTATTAACAACAGAATACCGCCAAACTCAAGAGGACGGCTCAATAAATGAAACCATGTGTGGCATTCAACGAGAGAAACGCCACTAATATATACAAATTAAAATTAAAAAAATTAATTATATTTCTTAATTGTATAATTTACGGTTTCTGAGACAGTCGCCACCATGTGCACTAATGTGTTACCCGCTGAAATTTTGAAATTCGCTGGCTGACGTGAGTGAATTAGCCGCGTTTTCTGGGTAAACTCCACTTATCATATGCGCATAAGCCACTACAGGAGTACCTATGTGACACGCGTGGTGATATGCAACATGAAATGATCGTGGCTTTCTTCAAGTCAACTGGATGAGGTCGCATATAGGCAATCTTGCTCCTTTCTGTCATCCACTGTCATGAGTGAGCTTTTTTCAACAAAGTCATCTGGGTTTTACTTGTTGTAAGGGTGGAGTGGTAATGTCTAACAACTATAAATTTTATAACCATATAAGCCAAAGTGTAAAAGACAGCACATAATTCATCAAATAAAATAATCTTATTCATAATACATAAAATAAAATAATTATTTTAAAATCATGCACAATTTTCTTTAAAATAATATAAATGTCATATGCTAAATAATATCTTCCAAACAAGAAATATATATTACACTAAAATAATACAGTTGAATGTTTGAGTTTATAAGTTATATTCCGATTCGAGTTAAGATTTTTATCAAACTAAAAATGAAAATTTATATCAAAGAAAGAAATCGTAGTAAGTTGAGTGTCAAATCATTAATTTTTTAATGATGTTGACGTGATAATTACATATACTTTATATAAACATGACAATTCGTTTTTGCATGTCACCTCACCAAATGATTTAAATTTAATATTTTAAGTATAAAATAAAATTATAAATTATAAAAAGAGTTCATAAAATTCATAAGATTAGCATGAATTACATGTAGATTGCTAAGCGGACTGTCATGTTTAAAAGTTTAATGTTTTAATAAGTATTTCTATTAAAAAATAATTAGACTCTTTTTAAATATTAATGAATAAAAATTAAACATTTAGAGGTTTTAAGTATAATTAAATCAGAATTTATTGTTTCAAACAAAATTTTGTATCAATAAAAATAGTAAAAGTTTTCTTTTTTACTTTGTTCAAACTTTGGGGGAGAGATTTTCCAGTAAAGGTCTTCGTGATTTGAATCATTTCTTGGGAATTGAAGTCATTCCAACGTCTCAAGATTTATTCATCTCAACTCATGAGCAAAGTAAACTTGCTGCTTCCTTGTAATATTTGACTTTGACACCATTTCATAATTGTTTGGTTGATATATTGAGCAAAGTAGAGTTTCCTTATCTTTGCGTAAACCAACCTCTATCAGAGATGAAGATAAATACTGAATAAATATATTTGTATGTCTCTTTTTGTAGCTAAGAATTTAAACTTTATTTGTAATAAAATAATAATGTACAATGATGAAGTATGAGAATTTTAATCTCATACATTTATTCTAACCAAGTAGAGCAGTCACAATCCAAGAGAATTGCGTCTGTAAATAACATCTTAGTAATGAACTACAGTAACGTTAAATTCGATAATGACATTGGTGGCATTAATAAGGATAGGGTTAAATAGTGCAATCCCTTTTGCCATCATGAATCGTCCTCTTCCTCCGACCACCGCAAGCCCTGGTTCTCCCTTGAAAATACGCTTAGAGAGCTGCCGTTAAACTTACCGGTATTAAATCCAAAATCTATGTACTGCGTGCTCGATGCATTTGATCCGGCTAAGAGGAAATACCTGAACATTTCCAATCACCTCTGAGTCAGGCTCAGGACCAGTCCTGAGGGGATCATTAACGGCAACTAGGGTGGCAAATGTCACTGATGAATTATTGCTTGTGATGTTAGCTTGGGTTAGCACGACTGCAGTAACACCCGTATGTTCGTGCATAAAGAAGTGAAGATGGGTGACCTTAGGTGGCTTGGGAAGATATGGTAGGGTATCTGAGTAGTATTGGCTCCGCACTGCCACTTGGGACAGGCAGATGATCAGAATCCAACTCAACATCAATGTTCCTTTCATTGTCTCTGCTTTACTGTAATTTCTGGGGCGAAATGTAGATGAAAACTGTAGAATTGTTGCTTCAATGTTATTAAGAAAACAGAAATATTTATAGTGATAAAACCCGCAGACATGCAAATAATTTATTGTTTCAAACATTTTATATAATACATGATTGATTTCTCCGTGGTAATATTAAAAGAACACAAATCTTGATCACGCAAAAGAAACTTGGTCTAATTATTTTAGATTGGATGTTTCCTCCCCCAGCGTTTATGTTTTCGTGTGAATATTGTCCATAGACTTTAATTTATTTAATATTATATATTACATTTTATAAATTATTTTATCTTCTGCAAACAAATGATTGTTTGATATGATTTTTTTTTTCTAAATCTCCTTCAGAAATTAACAGCGAATCTAGAAATTTATTAGAAATCAGAAACATGGTCTAATTAGCTGCTTGCTCTAATCAACTTTCTTTGTTTTTTTTTGCGCAGAGCAAGTCGTGGATTGTTATCTCGCTTCGCGTCAAAAGGTCGAGTGATATTTCAAGTCAATAAATTACTCTAATCACGATGTCATAAGTAGAAAAAAATGATTGTTTAAAGATGCATTGAATTGTGTAATAATGGTAGAGTGCTTGAGTTGTCATCTCAGTTTGCGTTAAAAGATTCGATAACATCTTAAACAAAAGAAAAGAGAAACAGATAAAAGAAAGAAAGAAATGTCTGTGCTGAGTCTAACTGAATGTTAGTTTTCATGAGAATAAATTCTTTGAGCTAAGTCAGACATGATGAATCCTACACTTATTTTTTGAGTTAATGTCGGTTGAGATGTTATTTATATTACATCCCTTTACTTAAATTGAATAAGTCCATGGAATGAAAACTTTATCCGGGTTATTGTTAGATGACTCGAATGATTGAACGAAAGGCGTGCTTGAGAACAAGCATCAACTAAGTAGGGCTCAACTGACAGATATGCTTAATTTCCATTAACTGCTTTTGTGCCCAAAATATGATCGTGGCATTCTTCAAGTCAGCCGGAGGAGGTAGCATACAGGCAACCTTCCTCCTTTCTGTCATCCGGTGTGAGTGAGCATTGTTCAACAAAGTGATCTTAGAGGGTAGCTAGGTTTTACTTGTAAGGGTGGAGTGACCATGTCTAAAAATTATAAATTTTATAACCATATAAGCAAATGTGTAAGAAAAACACATAATACATCAAATAAATAATCTTAATCGTGATATATAAAATAAATAAAAAATGATTTAAGATCATACATAAGAATTCTTTTAAATACTTTTAAATTTCAATTTAATCCCAAAATTCAAAAGAGTCTGAATTGGAAGTTTCCTCCCCTGCGTTTTGATTTTCGTGTGGATATTGTCCATTTGACTTTAATTTATATGATTGATGTATTGATATTATAAATTATTTTATCTTCTGCTAAGAAAAGTTTATTTGATATGTGGTCTTTTTTTTAATATAATCAACACCGACATAATAAATTTATTAGAAATCAGAAACATGATCTAATTAACAGCGAATTGAGAAATTTATTAGAAAAGATTGTTTGATGTGAGGGTTTTTATATCAATTTTCTTTGTATTTTGCGCAAAGCAGGTGGTGGCCCATTTTTAAATTATTATTTAATTAATTATTATTAAATAACTTGCGAGAATTAAAATCAATTAATTATCATTGACTTATAAAATAAGGTAATTTAATATATTTTCTCACAAATTTTAATACGGAACATCTGTCTGACTTTAATGGAATTATAATTGGATTGAAAAATAATTTAATTAAGAAATTAATATAATTAATTAATATATTTGAAAAATAAAAAATAAATATTAGGTTAGATAAATTATAAGTGTTGAATAAAAATTCAAATTAAGACTAGTTAATGAAAAGATGGTAAACCCTAGTATTTTCTAGGCCATGCCACTGCCCTCACCTATTCTACTTCAAGTAGAATCTTTATTTTCTATTAAAATATTATCATTCGATTACAGATCTCTTGTAATTGTTTCTTTATAAATAGGGACTATGAGCTAAACTATTCATACAACTTTAAGAGTACTGTTATTCTATTAAAAAATGGTGACAATTTTATTTAGAATAAATTCTATTTTTTGGGAAAATTTGATAGTTTCCGGTTTATAGAGAGAATTAACATTTATAGAGAGAATTAACATTCCCACTGAAAGTTAAGAAATGTTTTCAATCTGTGCATTTGGTTCTATTTGTTTGAGCCCACACTCAAAGTAATTTGGGGTTTGAGGATAGCGAAGAAGGTCATTCACTAGAAAGTCGGGATTGACTTAGACCGCCTCGTACAAAACATATATATAATTTTGATTAAAGGTTTATTGCTATAAATATCAACAGGCTTGAGTTTAAGTAAAATTTTAAACTTCCGTTTGGCCTAAAAACTTTGTTTTCTAAACCCATATTTACAACAATTGTGTGGTGTATAGTTGGAAGAATCGAAACAATCCGTAATTGTCATATTCAGTGTGTTGAAGAACAAATTGACGTGACCAATTGAGCGAATAATTGTATTTTTCAGGGGAATTAGTGATAGATTTTAAACGACCCGCACAATTGAGACCTTTGATTCAAGTCGATTCCATCTTGTTCACATGGTTAACGAGGAACTAAATCGTGGAAGTTGATTTTATGGTTGATCACTTGGTAAAGGTTACATATCGAATCGTTCTCGCATTTAATTTACATACAAAAAGGCAAGTGGCTAGAGGTTGTTCCTAGATCATTATAATTGGCTTATCAGTTAGAGGCAAAAATCTATTGCCATGCATCAACTCGAAACCAGGGCCAAAATTATTCCTGAAGTTAGAGCGTTGTCTCATCAGTTTACTCAATTTTTATTTCATAATGTTGATTTTACTATATAGTTATTTTTATTTATTTATGTTATTTTATTATAGTAACATTTAATCCCTCCCTTCTATTTTTCATATAGTTCAACACATGTTGTGGGCATGAAAGTTGTCTATCACACGTTCTCGTTAAAATGAACAACAATTTTACATATCTCAACCCCTGTAGGATCAACCCTACTCTTTGTACTGTTGATTTACCTTTTGATTAGGCATGAAAATTTATATTTGGTGGGTTCGGCACCCATCAAGCGATGTATTCTCCATGTAAGCAACCGAATTTTTTACTTTAAGTAGGACTTCTTCTCCTAGTCGAACTCTGATTATTCTAAGGATATTTTAGTATGATTAGAACTCTAATCTTCACCTATTTAAAGGGTCCATTGTATCCCTATTTTTAGTGGCAAAAAAACTAACAAGCCAATCAACAAGTGCTTTTCTTTAAGGGCGACAAGATGTAGTTGCATATGATTTTTTGTGAGAATTTCGTGGTAACTATGTAAAGAATTTTGTTTTCACGTTAGAAATTTATTTTCGGGGTTCGGGTTTGTACGTTTTGTACATTTAGGTTTATTTTCTTAATATTTTACTCTCGTTTGTTTACTCATTTAGTGGAAAGTTGAAGCCTCCTTTTTTCGTGGTTTTTATCCACTTTGGAGGAGTTTTTCACATAAAATATTTGTGTGTTCGTTCTTCCATATTTTCTATAATTGATTTAATATTAATTTCTCCAATACGCAATCCCTTAGGTACAATTCTCGAAATACTTACCGGTGTTTCGTTGTAACACATACTATATTAAAATTTGGCCCATAAGCTTACGGACACCATCGGTTTTATTTATTATATTTTTGGGGTGTTATTTATACTATAAATGGTAACATGTTTATAGGTGGTCAAGAATATTATATGTATTGAATCATAAAATAGATTGAATGTTGGTACCCAAATAGTTGTTCGAGTTGTGTCGAATATAATTGCCATGCCATAGGATTGGTTTGTATATAGGATTATGAGCTTATGCGTTAGGATGCACGTCATGTGCTAGGATACACTTCGTGTGCCAGTATGCACTTGCACTTTTGTGCACTTTACATGCCGGTTTACCATGCTTCGATTTATCCGATGATGCTCTTCGATGCTAGTTTGGTATGCTGGTTGGACATTCTGTGTATCCGTCCGAGTCCGAGTTATGTTAATAGGGTTATAATGGTAAACATGACAAATGATATCGTAAAATGAAATGGTTTAATAATATGGCCTCACTTATTTTCCCATGTGAATTTTGATAGAAAGATCATGTAAGCTATTGAGCAAATCATTCGAAAACGGTCCCTAAGGGCTGAAACGATTGTGAATGAGCAAATTGACTCCAGGAAAAAGGATTAAATGGTAAGCTACCTAGGTAAAATATGTTAAATAAATATGAAATTGAATGGCTTGTTGTTTAAGTATATAATAGTATTTTTTATTCATAATTGATGTTTTGCTAGAGAATAAGTTAAAGAATGATGATTGATTAATGAATTGCCTTATCATTGCTATAGGTATGTATATATGTATTGGAAGATGATGAGAAACGATTTGTATTTGTAGGACATGAAATGGTTAAATATAGATTGTTATGCATATGAAATTGTATTAAATCATGGTGTTAATGTTATGTTATACTATCTTGAATCATGAAAATACCACTGAGCCCTATCGCTTAGGATACGGTTTAGTTGTTACGTAGACAGGTACAGGTCATCCTCAAAGCCCTGGGAAGTTAAGTTAGCATCCGGACTATCGTATTCAACTCAACTAAGTTTGTACAGTTCATCTCATCTTAGTTAAATGGCATGTACCTAAGGCTATTTTGATAAATGTTGAAAATGGTCAAACTAATGTACATGAATGGTGAAGATATGAAAATGATTTTGGTCATGTATTAATTTTATATTAATGACTTAAAAATGGCATATTAATTATATCTATATGTATTGGAAGAATGAATGGGGCCTTAGGGTCAAACTTTACCCGCATATGCTAGGTTGGTATCTTTGGAATTTAGGAACTTAGTGGTTTGCCATGGATGTCGCAACTTGACAATTTAAATGTCGCGACATCAGGCCATCTCATTGTGACGTCCCTTGCTTGAGGTCGGGACGTCAACCCTATTTTATTTTGGAAGTTTTACAATTTGGTCCTCAGGTTTGGAAGTTTGGCTACTATCTTCAATGAGGTTATACCCACCAGAAATATTTTAAAAACTTTTCAATTCAATCCTAGTTCAACCTTGGGACGGTATTGAACTTTCATAAGCCCATATATGACCCGAAAATGATTATATATTATGTTTCAAGCTTTTAATACTTGTAAATAAATGGTTAATGATGAAATTTGTATGTAATCGATCGAAGTTACTCCAATAACGAATGTGACATTTCGTATCTCAGACCCAATTTTCGGGTCGTATGGGTGTTATAGATAACTTGGTTGACTTATACTCAGAAAGTTAATTTCTCTCTATGAAAAACCGAAAAACTCTGAGATTTGTAGAAAATAGGATTTATTCTTGTAAATATCTCTTTTTCAACGAAATGATGGCAAAAAGATTTAATTTTTAATGATGTTGGTATGGCAATCCACGTATACTTTATATTGTCATGATATTTTTTATTTTATATGCCACGTCAATAAATAATTTAAAAATTATAAAATATAAAAAGTAAAATTATAAATATTTCATAAAATTAAAAGAAAAATAATATAAAGTACATGTAAATTGCCATGAGGGCTGTGATGTATAAAAGTTTAACATTTTAGTTAGTATTTCCATTAACAAAACAATAATTTGACTCTTCTTGAAAGGTTTGTGATCAAATTCGATTCCTTTTAAAAGGTGGATGCTCAAATTTAACTCAAAAAAGAAATAATAGCTAAATTGAGTAAAACATGTAAACATTAAAATCTAAATTTGAAATTATGCCTTGATTTATCGATCTATTAAAGGCCTAAGTATTGTCGAATATGAATTTATCGAATCAAACAAAATTTGGTATCAATAAAAACAATAAAGCTTTTCTCTCTAACTTTGTTCAAACTTTGGCCGAGAGATTCCCTAGTAAAGATCTTGGTGATCTGAATCATTTCTTGGAAGTTAAAGTCATTCCAACATCTCAAGATTTATTCATCTCAACACAATTATATACTTGTTATGATATATTGAGCAAAATAAACAAATAATTGTCAAGTGCCAAGGAATCAAATACACCAATGTCCACTTTAGTTTGTTTAAGTTTTCATGATGCTTTACTGTAGTTGACTAGTTGCTTTATTGCAATAGTTGACTTGTTTGGTTCACTACAAACTTTCTCAAGTTTTGCAACCTCTATCGGAGATGAAGATAAATACTGAATAGATATTCTAAAAAATAGAATGTCGGTAATGACAATATATCGTAAAGAAAAGAGAAATAAAAATAAAGAACACACCGATTTTTACGTGGAAACCCTTTCGGGAAAAAACTACGGGCAGAGGAAAAGAAAATTCACTATGTCGAATTCGAATGATTATAAAAGGAGTAGATCCTATGTCTATTTATAGGCTTATAAAACCATATTCTAATAGGAGTGTAGTAAGATTAAAACACCTTATTCTAAAAATAAAATAAAGAAGTGTAGTTCTATAAAGATTTTACTTTTATTTTATTTTACCACTATATTTTATTTAAATATAAATTGGTCACTTAATTCTAACAGATATATTTATATGCCTTTTTGTAGCTAAGAATTTAATCTTTATTTGTAATATAACAATAAAGTACAATGATCAAGTATGATAATTTTAATTTTAATCAAATCAACATATATATAACATTTATTCTAATCAAGTGGAGCATAACCATGACTTTTTCACAATCCAAGAGAATTGAGTCTGTAAATAACACCTTAGTAATGAATTACAGTAACGTTAAATTCAGCAATGATATTGGTGGCATTTACAAGGATAGGATTAAATTGTGCAACCCCTGTTGCCATCATGAATTGTCCTCTTCCTCCGACCACAGCAAGATCAGGTTCTCCCCTTGAAAATACGCTTAGAGAGCTGCCGTTAAACTTACCAGTATTAAATCCAAAATCTAGGTACTCCGTGCTCGATGCATTCATTCCGGCCACTGACGCAATACCCTGAATATTTCCAATCAACTCTGAGTCAGGCTCAGGACCAGTCCTGAGGGGATCATTAATGGCAAATAAGGAGGCAAATGGCACTGATGAATTATTGTCGTTGCTTGTGCTGTTAGCTTGGGCTACCACGACTATTGTAACACCCGTAGTTCTGTGCATAAAGAAGTGAAGATTGGTGACCTTAACTGGCCTGGGATGATATGGTAGGGTCTCCGAGTAGTATTGGCTCTGCACTGCTACTTGGGAGAGGCAGATGATCAGAATCCAACTCAACATCCATGTTCCTCTCATTGCTTCTGCTTTACTATAATTTCTGGTGCGAAATGTAGATTAAAGCTATAGAATTGCTGCTTCATTTATACTGATAAAACCCGCAGATATGAAAATAATTTATTGTCCAAAACATTTTATATAATACCTGTATGAGTTCTCACTAGTAATATTAAAGACAAAACAAATTTTGACCAGGCAACACAAACTTGGTCTAACTGGCTGCTTCATTTTTAAATAAGGATAACTTCACGTAAACACCATTCTGCCTATAAAATTAAATGATCCACTTGCTTTAATATAATTTTTAGATTGGAATTCTCCTACCCTGCTTTTTTTATTTTCGTTTGAATGGTTTGTATTGTCCATACATCTGCTTGATGTGCTGATGTTATAAATTATTTTATTTTATGATTGACATGTGGATTGGGTCCACTTAAATATAGGTTGAAGATGACCAAAAATAATATCATTTTTATAATCTCAGTACTGTTACTAGGAGGGCAACAACACTCCCTCTCGAACCTTGGGTGTAGCCCATCACACATTGGATGAGCTTATTGGGCCTATCTCATATATTGTACATATATCTGAATTTTTAATCAACCCATATATTTTAGTTAACTTAAAAAATAATTTTTTATTTTCAAAAATATTATTTACTTAATTAAAATAAATTTAATTCATCTATTTAATTAAATTATTTTCTCACCCCAATTAAATATTTGAGGTTCACCAATAAAAAATTGTCACCGTCAATGATTTAACGGAGTCAGTGTACAAAATATTAAATTTCGATAACATGACTAAAATAAAAAATTTTAAACATGAGCGACCATAATTGAAACAGGCTAATAATTATGTGACTGTTTTTTAAGTTTACCCTTATTGTACTATGATAAGAACAATCGAATTTGGTAGGGCATATAGAGTTAAAATTGTTACATTGCCTACATAATTTTTCTATACAATGCTTAAAATATTCATAAACCCTCACACTCATAAATTGGAGATAAAAGCACTTAAGGTGTTGAAACCACATTCTACTTATTGTTACAACAACAATAGTAACAATTGAGTTAAAAGATCAATTAGCAATGTTCCTTTTTCTTTTAAAGTTGCATAACAAAGGGTTAAAATCTAAACAATGAATCAAACTCTAAATTGTGGTCTATTGATCTAGTGTCTATTTTCTATAAAAATAGCATAAATTCGAGTCATCCATGCACCTATAACAAATGATTAAAATCTAAATAATGAACCAAACTGCAAGTTATGATCCATTGATTGAATGTTATTTTCTATAAAAATAACCTAGATTCGAGTCATGGATGTACCTAAAGAAAAAGTCTAAACAAAGAAACAAAGTTCTGCATTTTTCAAAAATATTAGTAAGCGCATATCCCTATTAGACTCATGGTTAAAATATTTAAGGCGTATAATAATTGAAATTTTAATAACTTTTTATATAAAATATTTTAGAAAATTGTATTAATTTTTTGTGAGGATAGTTTAGTTCATCAATTTTAATTAATCAATATTTTAAAATTAATATTAGAATGATATTTTGGTCTATCAATTTTAAGAGTTAATTTAAAGCTTACTCGAGAAATAAATGAAAAGATGTGTTAAAGATGAAATGGATCACACTAAATGTTGGGTATAGTGCACTACAGCAAAACAGACTTTTAGCGGCGTTTTTTTGGACATTTAGCGGCGTTTATAAGCGCCACAAAAAGTATTTGCGGCGCTTTTCCAAGCGCCACAAAAAACGCCGCTAATACTACCGCCGAAATTTTTGCGGCGTTTATGCGCAAAAAACGCCGCTAAAGATCCTGATCTTTAGCGGCGTTTGTTATAAAAGCGCCGCTAAAAGTCAGGGCCATTAGCGGCGCTTACCATAAAAACGCCGCCAAAAGTCAGGGCCTTTAGCGGCGTTTACGAAAAAACGCCGCTAAAAGTTAAGGCCTTTAGCGGCGCCTTCAAAAACGCTAAAAGTCGGGGCTTTAGCGGCGCTACCTAAAACGCCATAAAAATTAAAGATTTAGCGGCTTTTCTAAAAACGCTAAAATTCTTGAGATTTAGCGGCGCTTTTCTACAAACGCCGCTAATTTGTACAGATTTAAAAAATAAAATTGTTTCAATATTATACCCTCCCGCACTAAAACCAACCAATAACAAGATATAATTTTAGTTTTACAAAATTTTAGTTTTACATATATATTTATATCAAAATATAAGTTAAATTACTAATTAGGTTCAATAACTTAATTTAATAATTGCATTTTAAGTTTAAATGTAAATTTTAAAATGTTTAACATAAAGTAAAATAAAATTTAGGTTTAAAGTATTAAAATTTTATATTGATGTCCACTAAATTAACTAATAAATTTAATAAATGATGCGGTCATTGAGAGCATCAAAAATATCCTATCCCTATAAAATAATGAAAATAATAGTATAAGGGAAGGAAAGTCAAATCCTCAGGGACTAGATTTGCACAAGTGCTTGTTCTTGAAATCTCGGATAGAGTCGTGCCCAAGAAATTCTGCGTACCTGGAAAAAAATAAAAATAGAATTAAAAGTTTTAATTGAATTGAAATTACAAAAATTAAAATTAAAATAGTAAAGATAAAAAGAGTTGAGGAAAAAGAGTTCTTATGGAGAGATTCCAGCCTCCGGTTGTCTCGATCTGCCTTGGGTTCAATCCTTGGCTTTTAGGTGATCCTTCTCAAACAGAATAAGCCAATTATAGTGGAAGAGGATGCCTGCGACCACCGCTCCAAGATTTTAGACTTATGATTTAGAGGAATCTGACTCTAGCCAATTATCGCTTTTGTGGGACCATCTTATGCTAGATCATCACTTCTCAATGGCGAATGCCATGCCATTTTGTCTCTTGGGCTCGCCAACCTCTGACGCATTAAGCTAACGAACAGACTGTGCAACCTTTCCAAAACATACAAAGCGGTCGTTCCTTACACAAGTTGAAAAGATTACTTTTAAAGGGACATGGACGGAAGCGTCAGCCCTGTAATGCGAAGAAACGATGAATACTCGTTGAGAAGGCTAAGCGCGGATTCTAAACCTATGAACCCTTTTGGGGCTTTTCAACAACCTTTGGCTAGATAAATTTAGTGGCTCATGCTTTTGAGGAAAAGAAATAAATGTAATGAAAATGATATTTTTATTAAATAATATGAAATGAACAAAGGCTAAGCTTTTGGGGAGAGTGTTTACAGAAAAAGATGAGTGAAATTTGTGTCACTCCATCCCCTATTTATAGTACTAGGAAACCTAGTCTATTCCTACTTAAATTATAAAAGATAAATAAAGATAATTAAAGATAATTAACGATAAATAAAGATAAATGCTAAAATTAAATTTAAATAATAATCTTTAATAATTATCCTAATATAATTAAAAATTAAATAGAGTCTTGTGTTTATAAAAAATCTCTTCTTTACACTTTTGCCCTCCAAGTCTTCCATACTTTACATTTCTGGCACCAGCTTCTCTCCTACTTCGCATGTTGACCCATTTCATCTTTAAATTCATGCTTTTAGCCCCCAAATTTCCTTTTGCCTTCGATTTAGTCCCTACAAGATAAAAAACCATAAATAGCTCAAATTAGTAGGATCATACTCAAAATAAATGTGTAATTAATACTTAAAAATATGTCATTCTAGAGTATTATCAAATTCCCTTTACTTAGCCCATGCTTGCCCTCAAATATGGTTTCTATCCACTATGAAATTTAGAATTTTGCCATGAAAGAAATATCACTCCAATGTTTTATAAGAAGTAGGCATAATGCATATGAAAAATAAAGAGATCCATTAGCTTGCTTTAAGTAAAACTAAAAATTATTCCAATTTAATCACACAAAAATCAAAATCGACTTGGATTATTTCACGAAAATTAGGTAATTTACTAAAACTTATTTAATTATTAAAATTTTTTTAAGAATATATTGAACCTTTTAACGCAATGAGAGATGACAACCAAGCACCCCACCCCAGTTACTCAGCCCAACATACTCCTAATTTATTATATTTTTCTTAAGAACATATCGAACCTTTTGACGCGAAGAAAGATGACAGCCAAGCAACTCACCCGATTACTCAGTAACATATTCCTAAAACAAAATTTAATTCCGATTAGTGGAGTTTACCTAACATGTCACACAACCTTTTGACGCGAAATAGGATGACAACCCAAGCACCCTACCCCTAAGCATTTCAGGTCCACTTTTTAAGTCAGACTATAACCACGGAAATATTAAAATTTATTATTAATGAAACATAATTTTAATTAGGAGGACTAGGGAGAAAAACAATCGAGTGTTGAAAATAATTTTCGACAATCACCTAACAGTCATGAACATAATTTTAGCATGCAATTGTATTAAGTGTCCTCTTTGCATTTAGACTTAATCGATTTTACTAAAAGCAATATAGGGTTAATTTTATTAATCATAATTATTTTAGCCAAATAGAAATAAAACAGTGGAGACGAAATCAAACTTAGCAAAATCATAACTAACTCAGTAGACAAGAATCATGCTCGCAGGTCAAACAATGGGCAAGTCCTGGTAAAAATCTTGGGCATGGAAAGAGGCAGAATATTCTAAAAAAATAAATGTGGGCAGAAACGAGCACAAGGCAGCAGCAGTAGTAACACAACAGTAAAAGCAGCAGATAAAATGATAGAAATAATGAGGAATGCCTACCCCTACTTAAAACACGTTATCCTCGATGTGAAAGAAAAAGGAAAAATAAAAATAGGTGAAAGTAAAAGGGTTTAGAAAAACTCCCCATTTAGCCATTGTCTTTCACGCATAGCTACAAGGAGGTGAAAGTTGGGCGTTGCGTGGTGATGAGGTGGGTGAGTCGCGCGGTGGAGATGGAGATGGAGACGACGTGGGTGCGTCCTTACCATGGTGTTTGAAAAATCGATGGTGGGTGGTGAAGAAGAAGGTGCGGCGGCTGGTAGAGGTTTGGGTGAAAAATGGGATAAATTTTTAGGGTTTGGGGTGTATAGGTAGAGTGTTTGGCTGAAGGGTGGGGTGCTTGGGTGTAGGTTTTGGTTTGTATAAACAAGGGACGCGCTATTCCTACTTGGAATTGGGATAGAATAAGGGATGTTTGTGAAAGTATGCCAATTCCTGAGTTTTTTCCTCACCGGTTTACATAGACAGAAGAAGATAAATTTATTAATATCCAAACAAAATAAATTAATAAATAATAAAATAAAATAAAATAAAATAAAAATAAAGAAAAAAAAATTGGGTTGCCTCCCAACAAGCACTTGTTTAATGTCGCTAGATTGATGCCTCAACTAGTATTGGCGCTGTTCCAACTGAATTCTTTCATTTGTATGGGTTCGAAAATTCTCCTTTTTTACCACATCCACCATATAGGGTTCAATCGTCCTTGTGCCTCTTGCTTTGGTTTCGTATTTTCCTCCAACAAAATCTTATGTGTGTCTGTCAAGGGGTTAATCTCTTTTAAGTCGATAATGGTCTCATCATTCTCCAAAAATGTGCTCTTAAGATGCTCAACAAGTGGTTTTAATTTCAGATCTAGTGCCTACACAACAGAAGGTAGAAGTTTAGTATCCATAGGAGCCAATAATTCATTAATAGATTCAAAATCATCAAACATCATTTTAGATTTATCTCCATAAGATGATGTGAAAAATATAAAGTTGGTAATGACAATATATATCGCAAAGAAAAGAGAAATAAAATAAAGAACACACAGATTTTACGTGGAAACCCTTTCGGGAAAAAACCACGGGCAGAGGAGAAGAAAAGTTCATTATGTCGATTTCGAACCATTACAAGAGGAATAGACTATGTCTATTTATAGGCTTGTAAAACCCAATTCTAATCAAAGTAAAAATATATTATGCTAATAAATGCTAAATATATTATACTCATAAATACTAAATCTTCTAGAAAGAAAATATATTTTGTTTAACTTGACTTGCAAGCAATATCTTAGAATTTGAGTCACACAACTCTAACAATCTCCACCTTGACACAAATTCTCAACAAACAAGTTCTTCATCATAAACTCTCAACGAACAAGTTCTCCACCTCTTCCATAAAACCCTTTAAGGGTTTAACTTTAACAATGAACACCAACCAAGTCTAAGCAATGCTCAAACTTGGTTATAGGAAGTGACTTAGTCATCATATTTTCAGGATTTTCATAAGTACTAATTTTGCTCACAACAATATCACCATGAGCAATAATATCACGAACAAAATGATACCGAACATCAATGTGTTTTGTTCTCTCATGAAACATTTGATCTTTTGTAAGGAAGATGGCACTCTGACTATCACAAAATACTGTGCTAATTTGAATGTCTTCATTGAGCTCACTAAAGAGTCCCTTCAACCAAATAGCTTCTTTACAAGCCTCAGTAATCGCCATGTACTCAGCTTCAGTGGTAGATGAAGCGACTGTGGTTTGCAAAGTAGCTTTCCAACTGACTGCACAACCTCCGATTGTAAAGACATAACTAGTGAGAGATCTTCTTCTATCAGGTCTCCAGCAAAATCAGCATCAACATACCCAATGACTCCATCTATAGTTCTTCCAAACTGTAAGCAAACATTAGTAGTACCTCGTAAGTATCTTAAAATCCACTGAACTTGTAACAGCTCAAATACGACCCTAATCGGAACGGTGGTTTCGGAACCACGAATCCAAGTTAGAAATAATAATTTAATATCATTTCTTGTTGAATGTTTATGATTGACCATGTGCTAAAAATTTCGTGAAGTTAATTGCTTATTTAGATGTTTAATTGAATAAAAGGATCAAATAGCTTAAGTGGTAAAAGTAGGGTGCATGAATTAAGAAGGTAAATTGAATTGTTTTGTACAAGTGAGGATTTGCATGTCAATTTTGCACATTTCATGGTAGTGGACGGCATAATCATTGCTTATATATTAAATTCAATTTTACTTTAGTTAGTGGTGATTTTATGTATATTATAATTTGAATTAAAAAAAAACAAGGAATAATAAAAACAAAAGAGAGAGAAGAAGGAAAGTATTCATCTTTTTCTTCTTGAAGTGGCCCAATGTTGAAGGGGATAAAAAGACTTGAAGCTCTCTTCATTTTCGGTGGGTGCATGCTCAAATTAGGTTGGTAATTAAGCATGATTTTTGAGAATTCTTATATTTTAGGGTCACTTGTCTTGAGTTTTCTTGAACCCATGTTGGGATTTTTGGGATTTAGCATGTTATGTTTTCGGTTATTGATGAATGTTTTGATTTGTTTTGCTTGATGGAAAATGGTTTATAAAATGGTTGAGATCAACATATTTTGATAAGGAAGTTGTAAATGAAGTAGTGCTTAGTGGTTCTAATTGTGAAAAATAATTAGTGAAGGGTCTAAATTGCATGATAATTGAGTTATACGGGTTTGTATAAGGGGGAATAATATTCGGCCATGAGGGAGTAGGTTCAAATTTTAATTATTTTGTGAGTTTGTGTTTGGGGACTAAATTACAAGAAAATGAAACTAGAGGGGTAAATTAGTAAATTGGCAAATTGACAAATTATATGCTATGATTAATTTTAAATGTTATAAGGGGGCTTAATTGAGCTTGAGGAGCATTCGGTTTTAGCTCAAAAGTGTATGAGTTGTTATTTGTTGGAATGAATAAAAAAAAAAGGGTACAATTATGTGTTTGTATTGAAATTGAATGAAATCTATTTGAATGGACTCTTGTCGAACTTTGTTTAGATCAAGGAAGGAAGGATTTGGAAACGAATCGGGGGAAAACTAAAGTAGACGAGTAGCCGGGAAGCTCAATTTGACAACTATCTAAGTAAGTTTTAAGCAATTAGATTTAATTGAATTTTATTTTATACTATGTGCATATGTTAAAGGATTTTAAGGAAATTAATTACTATGATGCCGAATGTGAAGGTGGATTTAGTATGAAATAGCCGAATGTTATACTTGATGAATGTATATGTAAACTTGATTTAATTGAATTGGTGAATATGTGCTATACATATGTTATGTGTGAGCCGAATGTAATGTATATATATATGATTAAATGAGTTACTTGTGAATCCCTAATTAATGAAGATTTGTGCATATGTGTATTTCTTTGTGAGGAAACATGGGATTGGTAGCACTATGTGTACGAACTTATAAACCGAAAGAATCGTGTGTGCGATATCGGTTGAGAGGCATCGTGTAAATGCGAAAATAGCTTCACCGAAACCACCGTGTATGCGATATCGGTTGAGAGGCAATGTGTGCAGAAAATAGCATCACCGAAACCACCGTGTGTGCAATATCGGTTGAAAGGCACTGTGTGTGGGAAAATAGCATCACCGAAACCTTTGTGTATGCGATATCGGTTGAAAGGCACCGTGTGCGAAAAATAGCATCACCGAAACCTTGTGTGCGAGATCGGTAAAAAGGTAAGAATAGAAGAAATTATTAATAGTACAAAATGAAGTCAGGTATGTTTGGCGATCTATTCATCATTTTAATGCGAATCTAAGTGAGTTGATTTAAATTGGCTATGAAACATGTGACTATAGGGTCACTTTGGTTATTGAAATGGAATTGATGAATGTTAGTATTGGTTACATGATTATAGATTGAATTATTCTATAATTTAGTTTGAAATGTATGAAATGATGTATTGCATTTTGTGTACTTTATCTTCTTGCTTAAAACTTACTAAGCTATTTAAGCTTACTTGAAGTGTTGGTTTCATGGTGATTTAGGTCTTTAAAGTTGCAGCTCGAAGTCGGGAATCCTTGTCGAAGTTACTTCACACTATCATCTATTTTGGGTACCTCTTTATTTATGAAACTTTTGGGAATTTTGGCATGTATAAGCTAGGTTATCCTTTTGAGTTACTTTGAAATGAATGTATATAAGGCCATACGAAAATGGCTTCATTTCTATCCATGAATCGAGTGGATATTTTTGAGCTGATATATATATATATATAGTTGCGAAATTTTGGTTGTGAATATAGCTCGATTTGGGTTGGTTTAAAAGTTTATTAAGCTTGAATAAAATGCTTAGGTGGGTACGGTGAGATGGTAAGCATTTTTACACATTTTATTCCTTGTATATATATGTGCGGCATGCACAAATGCATGTATATGATTTTGAGTGATGCATATGTTTAGAAAGGGTATATAATTAAATGAAATCTTGATGAAAAGTTGAATCAAATGAATAATTACCACATGCCTATTCGGCCTTTACATTTGAATGACCAAATGCATGGTAATTTGTTAGTAAATGTTAATGATATTATTCCATATAGATATATAAGTTATGTTTTGGTATTAAATGGGATATACTTGTAATATTGCAATGGTATAAATTAGTAGGCATTTATGTGCATGGATTTGTGTTTGGTAGAGTAATGTCCGTAACCCGAATTGACGGCAATTGAGTTAGAGTTAGGGGTGTTACATTTGTTGGTATCGAGCTACGGTTTAGTCGGTTCTCGGACTAACGTGGCGTGAAAGCCTAGCTATACATGCCATTATTTACAATATGATAGTGTGATGACTTGACGTGAAATGTATTTTTGTTCTTTATATATAGTAATGGATCCGGATCCGAACGGCGATGGTGATGATGTCGAGAGTGTGGCGCTGCTCCAAGAAGGACCGCGTCGGAAGAATCTCGACTGCCGCGAAAGTGGCCCAGACGAGAGGGTAAAATAGGCCTTTCATAATGTGATGAGTGATTGGTTCAGCTATTACTTACGAACCACTCCTACTGTTCAACCACCCTTGAATCAATGTTCCTCCAGTAACACCAATGGTAACCCTCATTGCCAATCCCGAAAGAGTATCTAAACCCCTATTGATCGTATAAGAAAGCACGAGCTCAAGAATTTAGAGCCAAGATGGCGACGACGCTGAAAAAGCTAAATTTTGGCTCGATAATACTGTCCGTGTTTTTGATGAGTTATCTTGCACACCTGATGAGTGCTTGAGGTGCGCCATATCTTTATTACGGGATTCTGCCTATTACTGGTGGAATACTCTCGTATCTGTTGTCCCGAAAGAGAGAGTTACCTGGGATTTCTTTTGGCGGAGTTCCGAAAAAAGTACATAAGTCAACGCTTCATAGATTCTAAGCGTAAGGAATTTCTCGAGCTCAAGCAAGGCCGTATGACTGTGTCTGAATACGAGCGCAAATTTGTGCGACTTAGTCGCTATGCTCGTGAATGTGTATCTTCTGAGGTTGTTATGTGCCGGAGATTCGAGGATGGTCTGAATGAAGACATAAAACTCTTGGTTGGCATTCTTGAGATTAACGAGTTTGTTGTACTTGTGGAGAGAGCTTGTAAAGCTGAAGAACTGGGAAAGGAAAAACGAAAAGCTGAAATAGAATCTAAGGATTTTCGGAAGAGATCCGCGGGTAAATTTACACAGATGGCAACAAAGAAGACTAAGAATGATGATAGTCGACCTAAACCCAATCTTTGGGATTTCTATTCGTGATCGGCCACCAATGAGTTCTTGAGCTACATCGATTGGCTAGTGTCGGCAATGCTCGATCGAGCAAACCCGAATGTCGGCAGGTGGTAGACGACATTTTGGAGAGTCTTTGGGTAAATCTTTTAATCGCTTGTTACCAGTGTGGCTCGCAAAATCACTTCGTCGGGATTGTCCGGAGATCGCTTGAGAAGGGCACTACTCAGAGTGCGAGACCGAACAAGACTACCGCTAGAGCGCACCAACTCGTAGTGGGGAGGTAAGAGTGGTGCATGAGAGGGACTTCAGATCACGGTTATCCGAGTAGATACTCGAGTACCAGCTAGAGCTTATGCCGTCCGTGCTAGAGAAGAGGCCTAATCTCCGACGTTATTCTTGGTATTTTCACTCTCTTTGATACTAATGTAATTGCTTTGATTGATCCGGCTCAACTCATTCGTGACGTCGTGAAACATTAGTATCCGAAAGACTCTACCGCTGAGTCTCATGAATTTGTAATTCGGGTTTCAAACCCTTTGGGTCGTTGGGTGTTGGTTGATAAAATGTGTAAGGATTGTCCTTTAATGATTCGAGGCATGTGTTTTTCGGCCGATCTGATGTTATTACCTTTCGATGAATTTGACATCATTCTCGGTATGGATTGGTTGACTGTTCACGATGTGGTAGTGAATTGTAGACGAAAGACTATTGAGTTGAGAAGTCAGAATAACGAGATTGTACGATTAGAGTCTGCAGATTTGAATGGGCTATCGGCAGTGATATCCTCGATGTTGGCTCGGCAGTATTTGAGAAAGGGTTGTGAAGCTTTCCTTGCTTACGTGATTGATAGTAAAGTGACCGAAAAGAAGATTGAATCAGTACCAGTTGTGTGTGAGTATCAAGATGTGTTTCCAGAGGAATTACCGGGATTGCCACCTGTTCGGGAAGTAGAGTTTGGGATTGAGTTAGTACCAGGGACAACTCCGATTTCGATAGCTCCGTATAGAATGGCACCGACTGAATTAAAAGAGTTGAAAGCACAGTTGCAAGAATTGACGGATAAAGGTTTTGCCCGACCGAGTTTCTCTCCACGGGCGCTGTTTTATTTGTGAAAAAGAAAGGCGAAAGCGTTTAGAATGTGCATTGACTATCGACGACTTAATAAGGTGACCATAAAGAATAAATACCGTTACCCGCGTATCGATGATTTATTCGATCAACTCAAAGGAGCCGCAGTGTTCTCAAAAATTGATTTGAGGTCGATATTATCACCGCGAGTTCGAGAAACAAATGTACCAAAGACCACTTTTCGACGAGATATGGTCATTATGAGTTTTTAGTTATGCAATTTGGGCTCACTAATGCCCTGCGGTTTTCATGGATTTGATGAATCGAGTTTTCAAATCGTACTTAGATTGGTTTGTAGTTGTATTTATAGATGATATACTAATCTACTCCCGAGATGAAACCGAGCATCTTGAGCATCCGAGACTAGTGCTTCTGATTTTGCGTGAAAAACAATTATCATGAAGTTCAAAGAAATGTGAGTTTTGGTTGAATGAAGTTAGCTTTTGGGGCACGTCATTTACGCATCCGTATTCGAGTTGACCGAGTAAAATTTTGGCTATACTTGATTGGAAGTCTCCGCGAATGTTACCGAGGTTCATAGTTTTACGGGACTTGCGGGATACTATAGGCGTTTCGTGAAAGGATTCTCTATGATAGCAGCCCCGATGACAAAACTATTACAAAAGGACGTCAAATTCGAATGGTCAGAAAAGTGTCAGAAGAGTTTCAATCATTGAAAACTCATTGATGAAGCCCGTACTTGTGCAACCAGAGTTAGGTAAGGAATTTGTTATTTTTACCGATCCTCATTGAACGGACTCGGTTGTGTTTTGATGCAAGAGGGTAAAGTTGTAGCCTATGCTTCGCGGCAGTTGAAAACGCACGAAAGAAATTACCCAACTCATGATCTTGAATTGGCTGCTATAGTCTTTGCTTTGAAAATATGGCGTCACTATCTTTACGGTAAGAAAAGCCACATCTTCTCGGATCATAAAAGTCTAAAGTATTTAATGACTCAAAAGGATCTGAATCTGAGACAGCGACGATGGTTGGAATTATTAAAAGATTATGAGCTTGTAATTGATTATCACCCGGGAAAGGCTAACGTGGTTGCTGATGCGCTTAGCCAAAAATCACCATTTGCTTTAAGAGCGATGAATGCGGACATGGCTAGGGTTGAGGATGGTGCGATCATTACTGAGCTGAAGGTAAGACCAATGTTTGAGCAGCAGATTCGAGAAGCACAAGAAGTTGATGATGTTTTAAAAACAAAAAGAGATCATTGTGGTTCGAGTGCGGATTCAGATTTTCAATTAGATCTTTGAAGGATGTTTACGGCTCAAGAATCGGATTTGTGTACCTAAGAACCCTGAGTTAATTAGAAAGATTTGTAATGAAGCACATAGTAGTAGATGGTCGATTCACCCGGGTAGTACAAAGATGTATAACGATCTGAAACAACATTATTGGTCACATGGCATGAAGCGAGACATCTACGATTTCGTGTCAAAATGTTTAGTGTGTCAACAAGTTAAAATGAACATCGGTACCATCGGGACTTCTTCAACCGATTATGATACACGAATGGAAGTGGGGCGAATCACTATGGACTTTGTGTCGATTACCGCTGACGCCGAGTAAGAAAGATGCAATCTGGGTTATTGTTGATAGATTGACGAAAATGACTCATTTTATTCCGATGCGTATGGATTTTCACTTGATAAGTTGGCTGAATTATATGTATCGCAGATTATGCGGTTACGGAGTACCTATCTCTATTGTTTGGATAGGGATCCGAGATTCACATCATGGTTTTGGAAGAAACGCAAGATGCTCTAGTACCAAATTACATTTTAGTACTGACTTTCCACCCTCGGTCGGACGGCCAATCGAGCGAGTTATTCAAGTACTCGAGGATATGTTGAGATGTTGCGTTCTTGAGTTTGAAGTGCGTGGGAACAATACTTGCCTTTGATTGAATTTATGTATAATGATAGCTATCACTCTAGTATCAAAATGGCACCCTACTAAGCTTTGTACGGTCGAAAATGTCATACACCATTGTATTGGGTGAACTCGGGAAAACAAATTACACGGGTTGATTTGATTAAGGAAGCCGAGCGTAGTGGCCGTAATTCATGATAGCTTGAAAGCGGCGGATCGTCAAAAGTCTTATCTGATTTGAAGCGTAAAGACATTGAATTTCAAGTTGGAGATAGAGTATTCTTGAAGGTCTCGCCGTGGAAAAAATTACTCGATTCGTAGGAAAGGAAAATTAAGCCCGAGATTTATTGGGCCATATGAGGTTATCGAGCGGATTGGGCGGTTGCATATAGATTGAGGTTACCGTCTGAGTTAGACAAGATTCATAACGTGTTTCATGTATCGATGCTTGAGATCTGATCCGACCCTTCTCATGTGATTAGCCCAAGAGAAATCGAGATTGATGCGATTTGACTTATGAAGAGGAACCGATTCGCATATTGACTCATGAAGTGAAAGAGTTCTGAAATAAGAAAATAAAGTTAGTTAAAGTGTTATGGCTCAAACACGGGTTGAGGAAGCTACCGGAGAGGCGAAGAATCTATGAAAGAACTCTATCCGCACTTATTCATCGGTAAGATTTTCGGGACGAAAATTCCTTTTAAGAGGGGGAGTTATAACGACTCAAATCGACCCTAACCTAACGGTGATTTGAACCACGAATCCAAGTTAGAAATAATAATTTAATATCATTTCTTGTTGAATGTTTATGATTGACTATGTGCTAAAAATTTCGTGAAGTTAATTGCTTATTTAGATGTTTAATTGAATAAAAGGATCAAATAGCTTAAGTGGTAAAAGTAGGTGCATGAATTAAGAAGGTAAATTGAATTGTTTTGTACAAGTGAGGATTTGCATGTCAATTTTGCACATTTCATGGTAGTGGACGGCATAATCATTGCTTATATATTAAATTCAATTTTACTTTAGTTAGTGGTGATTTTATGTATATTATAATTTGAATAAAAAAAAAAAAACAAGGAATAACAAAAACAAAAGAGAGAGAAGAAGGAAAGTATTCATCTTTTTCTTCTTGAAGTGGCCGAATGTTGAAGGGGATAAAAAGACTTGAAGCTCTCTTCATTTTCGGTGGGTGCATGCTCAAATTAGGTTGGTAATTAAGCATGATTTTTGAGAATTCTTATATTTTAGGGTCACTTGTCTTGAGTATTCTCGAACCCATGTTGGGATTTTTGGGATTTAGCATGTTATGGTTTCGGTTATTGATGAATGTTTTGATTTGTTTTGCTTGATGGAAAATAGTTTATAAAATGGTTGAGATCAACATATTTTGATAAGGAAGTTGTAAATGAAGTAGTGCTTAGTGGTTCTAATTGTGAAAAATAATTAGTGAAGGGTCTAAATTGCATGATAATTGAGTTATATGGGTTTGTATAAGGGGGAGTAATATTCGGCCATGAAGGAGTAGGTTCAAATTTTAATTATTTTGTGAGTTTGTGTTTGGGGACTAAATTACAAGAAAATGAAACTAGAGGGGTAAATTAGTAAATTGGAAAATTGACAAATTATGTGCTATGATTAATTTTAAATGTTATAAGGGGGCTTAATTGAGCTTGAGGAGCATTCGGTTTTAGCTCAAAAGTGTATGAGTTGTTATTTGTTGGAATGAATAAAAAAAAAAAAGGGTACAATTATGTGTTTGTATTGAAATTGAATGAAATCTATTTGAATGGACTCTTGTCGAACTTTGTTTAGATCAAGGAAGGAAGGATTTGGAAACGAATCGGGAAAACTAAAGTAGACGAGTAGCCGGAAGCTCAATTTGACAACTATCTAAGTAAGTTTTAAGCAATTAGATTTAATTGAATTTTATTTTATACTATGTGCATATGTTAAAGGATTTTAAGGAAATTAATTACTATGATGCCGAATGTGAAGGTGGATTTAGTATGAAATAGCCGAATGTTATACTTGATGAATGTATATGTAAACTTGATTTAATTGAATTGGTGAATATGTGCTATATCGTATGTTATGTGTGAGCCGAATGTAATGTATATATATGATTAAATGAGTTACTTGTGAATCCCTAATTAATGAAGATTTGTGCATATATGTATTTCTTTGTGAGGAAACATGGGATTGGTAGCACTATGTGTGCGAACTTATAAACCGAGCACTGTGTGTGCGATATCGGTTGAGAGGCACTGTGTGTGCGGAAAATAGCATCACCGAGCACTGTGTGTGCGATATCGGTTGAGAGGCACTATGTGTGCGGAAAATAGCATCACCGAGCACTGTGTGTGCGATATCGATTGAAAGGCACCTGTAAAAGGGGAAAATAGCATCACCGAAACCTTGTGTACGATATCGGTTGAAAGGCACTGTGTGTGCGAAAAATAGCATCACCGAGCACTGTGTGTGCGAGATCGGTAAAAAGGTAAGAATAGAAGAAATTATTAATAGTACAAAATGAAGTCAGGTATGTTTGGCGATCTATTCATCATTTTAATGCGAATCTAAGTGAGTTGATTTAAATTGGCTATGAAACATGTGACTATAGGGTCACTTTGGTTATTGAAATGGAATTGATGAATGTTAGTATTGGTTACATGATTATAGATTGAATTATTCTATAATTTAGTTTGAAATGTATGAAATGATGTATTGCATTTTGTGTACTTTATCTTCTTGCTTAAAACTTACTAAGCTATTTAAGCTTACTTGAAGTGTTGGTTTCATGGTGATTTAGGTCTTTAAAGTTGCATTTCAAGTCGGGAATCCTTGTCAAGTTACTTCACACTATCATCTATTTTGGGTACCTCTTTATTTATGAAACTTTTGGGAATTTTGGCATGTATAAGCTAGGTTATCCTTTTGAGTTACTTTGAAATGAATGTATATAAGGCCATACGAAAATGGCTTCATTTCTATCCATGAATCAGTGGATATTTTGAGTGATATATATATATAGTTGCGAAATTTTGGTTGTGAATATAGCTCGATTTGGGTTGGTTTAAAAGTTTATTAAGCTTGAATAAAATGCTTAGGTGGGTACGGTGAGATGGTAAGCATTTTTACACATTTTATTCCTTGTATATATATGTGCGGCATGCACAAATGCATGTATATGATTTTGAGTGATGCATATGTTTAGAAAGGGTATATAATTAAATGAAATGCTGATGAAAAAGTTGAATCAAATGAATAATTACCACATGCCTATTCGGCCTTTACATTTGAATGACCAAATGCATGGTAATTTGTTAGTAAATGTTAATGATATTATTCCATATAGATATATAAGTTATGTTTTGGTATTAAATGGGATATACTTGTAATATTGTAATGGTATAAATTAGTAGGCATTTATGTGCATGGATTTGTGTTTGGTAGAGTAATGTCCCGTAACCCGAATTCGGCGATAGAATTCGAGTTAGGGGTGTTACAGAACTGCTTTCCAATGTTCTTTACCGGGATTCTCCATGTATCTGCTAATTGCACTGACTGCATATGATAAATCTGGACTTGAACAAACCATAGCATACATGAGAGATCCCACAGCACTAGAGTATGGAACATGTGACATGTACTCAATCTCATCATCTGATTGTGGAGACAAAGCCGATGAAAGTCTGAAATGGGCTACTAAAGGAGTACTAACAGGCTTAGCACTCTGCATATTGAACCTGCAAAGAACTTTCTCAATGTACCCCTTCTAACTTAGGTACAATTTACTTGCTTTTCTATCTTTGAGAATCTCCATACCAAGTATCTTCTTTGCTGGTCCCAAATCTTTCATCTCAAATTCTTCACTTAGTTGGGCTTTGACCTTTCTTATCTCTCCTTTATCTTTTGCTGCTATCAACATGTCATCAACATAAATAAGTAGATACACAAAAGAACCATCCCTATTTTTCTTAAAGTAAGCACAACTGTCAAAACTACTTCTTTTAAAATCACGAGAAGTCATAAAGGAATCAAACCTCTTGTACCACTGTCTTGGTGACTGTTTCAAACCGTAAAGGGACTTTTTCAGCAAGCAAACATAGTCCTCTTTTTCTGAGACTGTAAAACCCTCTGGTTGTTGCATGTAAATATCTTCCTCAAGTTCTCCATGCAAAAATGCAGTTTTTACATCTAACTGCTCAACCTCCAGATCATGCAGGGCCACAATACCAAGCAAAGCTCGAATCGAACTATGCTTCACAACGGGGGAGAACACATATGTGAAGTCCACTCCTAGAATTTGACTGTAACCTTTTGCAATAAGCCTTGGTTTATATCTGGGTTCTTCAACTCCTAGAGTCCCTTCTTTCTTTTTAAACACCCATTTACAGCGAACAGCCTTTTTACCTTTAGGAAGTTTCACAAGATCCCATATTCTGTTTTTGTGGAGTGATTCCATCTCCTCTTGCATAGCAAACAACCACTTTTCTGTGTCTTCATAGCTAATCGCCTCAGAATAATTAGACGGCTCTTGGTTTGCATCTATATATTCGGCCACATTTAAAGCATAAGCAACTAGATCAGCCTCAGCATACTTCTTTAGCAGTTTAATTTCTCTTCTAGTTCTATTTTTGGCGATAGAGTATTGTGGTGAAGAAGCAACTCTATTCTCAATTTTTGTACTAGCTTGAGGAGTCGACTCTGTATTAATCTGATGCTCCACCTGCTTTTGATTTTCTTTATTGGAAGAGCCTTTA
The DNA here is from genome assembly GCA_025506655.1 of Gossypium rotundifolium. Lineage (NCBI taxonomy): Eukaryota > Viridiplantae > Streptophyta > Magnoliopsida > Malvales > Malvaceae > Gossypium > Gossypium rotundifolium. The sequence goes on from CP106726.1 coordinate 13,275,489, forward strand.
AAAGATAAGTTAGGTAGCATAGCATTTTCATCAAAAACATCATCTCTGCTAATCACAACCTTTCTATTTTCAGGACACCATAACTTATACCCTTTTACACCAGCTTTATAACCAAGAAAAACACATTTAATACATCTCGGTTCCAATTTTCCATTATCAACATGAGCATACGCAGGACACCCAAAGATCTTTAAATCAAAATAATTAGCAGGATTACCAAACCATACCTCTTGTGGAGTCTTTTTCTCAATGGCAACGGATGGAGATCGGTTGATCACAAAACATGCAAGATGAGGTCGCTTATTAAAACGACTTTGGTAAGTTGGCATTTGACAACATACATCTAACTTTTTCCATGATCGTTCTGTTCATTCGTTCTGCAATGCTGTTTTTGCTGTGGAGTATGACGAACTATCAAGTGTCTCATGATCCCTTCTAACTTGCATAGTTTATTAAACTCATCAGAACAAAACTCTAAGCCATTGTCTGTGCGGAGGCATTTTATTTGTTTTCTCGTCTGTTTTTCAACCATAGTTTTCCAAGACTTAAATGCGGAAAACACATCGCTTTTTTGCTTTAGGAAGAATGCCCAAACTTTTCTGGAAAAATCATCAATAAAAGTTAGCATATAATTAGCTCCACCTCTTGAAGGTACTCTTGATGGCCCCCACAGATAAGAATGAATATACTCCAATGTTTCCTTCGTGTTATGGATTCCTCTGGTGAATCAAACTCTCTTTTGCTTCCTAAAAATGCAGTGCTCACAGAACTTCAGTTTGCAAATTCCTTTCCCATCAAAAAGTCCTCTTTTGCTCAATTCTGCCATGCCATTATCACTCATATACCCTAGACGCATATGTCGAAGTTTAGTAATATCATCATCTGACAAGGAAGAGGAAGTGAAAGCTGCATCACCAATAACAGTAGAACCCTGCAAAACATACAACTTGGCAGTCTTTCTCTGCCCTTTCATCACAATGAGGGAACCTTTGGAAATATTTAAAATCCCACTTTCAGCTGTGTATTTGTACCCTTTTGAATCAAGAGTACTTAACGAAATTAAATTTCTCTTCAATTCTGGAACATGCCGTACGTCGCTAAGTTTTCTGACAACTCCATCAAACATCTTAACTTTAATTGTTCCAACACCTGTGATTTTACACGAAGCATTATTTCCCATCAAAACAACACCTTTAGAGACTGTTTCGTAATTTATAAACCAATCCTGATTGGGACTCATGTGGAAGGTGCAACTCGAATCAAGTATCCACTCCTCGTTCACTTTAGAATTGTTGACAAAAGCGACTAGAAGTTCATCATCGCTGTAGTCTTCTACAACATCAGCTTCACCGGAATTTTCTGGTTGTTTTCTCTTTTGATTCATAGCCTCCCTTTTAATCTTGTTCGTAGCTTAAAGCACTCAGATTTAATGTACCCTTTCTTCTTGCAAAAGTTGCAAGTTTTACCAATGTTTGAAAATTTCGATCTACCCTTAGATTTACCGCTAGGATTCCGTTCATGTGTCCTTCCACGATCATCATCAGCATTCCGATCTTGTCTCCCACGAACAATGAGACTCTCTCCCTGATAGTCGGGTTTAACCACAAGATACTTCATCTTATCATACGAGGTCAAAGAATCATAAACCTCATCAACTGTGAGAGACTCGCGACTATATAAAATCATGTCTCTGAAGGTTGAATAAGACGAGGGCAACGAACAAAGTAGAATCAATCCTAGATCTTCCTTATCATACTGAACCTCCATTGCCTCCAAGTTTGGGAGAATTTTTTTAAACACTATTAAGTGTTCATGCACAGACGCACATTCCTCCAAACGATGAGCATAAAGACGTTGCTTCATATGCAACTTGCTGGTTAGAGTTTTCGACATACATATTTGTTCTAGCCTTTTCCATAATACAGCGGCGGTCTTCTCCTTCATCACATCCTGTAAAATTTTGTTAGACAAATGCAGATGTAATTGTGTTAACGCCTTTCGATCCTTATGCTTCTTCTCTTCCTCCGTTAATGTTGAAGGCATCTTATCTACCCCTAGCAGGGCTTCCTCTAAATCCATCTGTGCTAGAACTGCCTGCATCTTTATCTGCCACAATGCGAATCTGGTGTTGCGATCCAACAGCAAAATTTTATACTTCAAAGATGCCATTACCGTGATCGATATGAAAAACCCAAAAGTTCTGATACCAATTTGTGAAAATATAAAGTCGGTAATGACAGTATATATCGCAAAGAAAAGAGAAATAAAATAAAGAACACACAGATTTTACGTGGAAACCCTTTCGGGAAAAAACCACGGGTAGAGGAGAAGAAAAATTCACTATGTAGAATTCGAACCATTACAAGAGGAATAGACTATGTCTATTAATAGGCTTGTAAAACCCAATTCTAATCAAAGTAAAAATATATTATACTAATAAATGCTAAATATATTATACTCATAAATACTAAATCTTCTAGAAAGAAGATATATTTTGTTTAACTTGACTTGCAAGCAATATCTTAAAATTTGATTCACACAACTCTAACAGATGACTCAAAAGTTTCTTCTACTAATGAGTCAATTATGTCGACACGGTTTACATCCAAGATTTCACTTGGGTGACTAATAGTGTCAAAAACGTTAAACTTCACAATCTCCCTGTCAAATTCCATCGTGAGAGTTCCACTACGCACGCCAATCTTAATGCTAGCAGTACTAAGGAAAGTTCAGCCCAACAAGATGTCCGAAGATCCAGGAGTGTCATCCTCCTTTATTTTTATCACATAAAAATCTATAGGGAAAATAAGACCGTTGACTTTGATTAATACATCCTCAAAGACTCCTTTGGGATGCACAATAGACCTGTCTCCCAGCTGAATGATAACACCTGTTTTCATCAAAAAAACCCGCGTTAAGTAATTCATAAATAGAAAAGGCATTACATTTATGGAGGCCCCTAAATCACACATAGCTTTTTTAAATTCCTAAGTGGCCTATTTTGCATGCTATTGCAAACATGGCCCTATCTTTACATTTCGCTGGCATCTTCCATTATAACACTGCAGATACATTCTCACCAATGCTTACCTTTTATTACTAGTTAATTTTCGCTTGTTAGTGTAGAGCTCTTTAAGGAACTTGGCATAACGTGGAATTTGTTTGATGGCATCCAATAGTGGTATGTTGATCTCGACATTTCTGAATGTTTCGAGGATCTCTTTGTCTTATTTACCTTTTTGACATTGATTCAATCGTCCTAAAAATGGAGGTTGAATTTTAGGTAATGGAGGTTTCACTTGGAACTGTTCATCGTTCTCGGGCTTTTATTGGGCGGAATCTTGGCCAAGATTTCTGCCAGGAATTGGTTCCAGTACCTTTCCACTTTGCAACGTCACTGCATTTGCGTGTTGTCTTGGATTAGGTTCCGTTTGTGACGACAGCTTCCTTTGTGAGTTCATTTTCTCAATTGATGTGGTCAACTCTCTTACAGACGCCTCAATTTTTGTTGAAAATCATTTGTTTCCTTTTGGAAATCAAGAGTTTGTCGTAGTATTTGCTATTAGAAATCAACAGTTTGCCGTTGTATCTGCTATTGGAAATCAATCACATTAGCTACTAATTTATTGACCATGGTTTCTAGAGAGGTACCTGAATCTTACGTTTGTTGTGGAAACCGATTTTGGTATGGTTGGTTATACTGCAGGTTTCCCCTAACTCAAGTTGGGATGGTCTCTCCATCCTGGGTTGTAGGTATTAGCGTAGGGATCATATCGCCTTTGTGGTGGCCCAGGAAAGTTTCCCACAGCATCCAAATGAGCCATAGTATCATCATACAAACTAGGACATGCATCCGTTGTATGTTCAGGTGTAGCATATATTCCGCATAATCGGGTTGGTTTTGCTTTTTCTGTAACAAGAAAGTTTAGAATATTAGTAAGTCTATCAACTTTATCTTCTAAGCTAGAATTACTTAGCTGGTGAACCCTTCTAGGGGGCTCAGGATTAGCTCGAAACTGCCGAGTATTTGCAACCATCGTAGATATCAAGTCCCTTGCTTGTTGAGGAGTCATGTTAACCAATGCTCCTCCACTGGTGGCGTCTACCATATTCAACTCTATGGGCTTTAAGCCCTCATAAAAGTATTGGAGAAGAGACTGTTCCGTTATACCATGTTGTGGGCAACTTGCACACAACTTTTTAAATCACTCCCAATAGTCGTAAAGACACTCTGATTCTTTTTGCCTTATCCCAATGATCTCCCTTCGTAACTCAACTTCACGTGATGCTGGAAAAAACCTATTGAGAAACAAACAAGAAAGATCATCCCAAGTTGTAATAGATCTAGGGTGAAGATAAAATAACCATCCCCTAGTAGAGAAAGGGAAAGCACACAATTTAATTTGATCCTCAATTACTCCTTGAGGTTTCATGCTAAGACAAACCATATGGAACTCTTTCAGATGTTTATAGGGACTTTCATTTTGTAACCCATGAAAAGTTGGCAGTAACTGGATTAAATCTGACTTCAGTTCAAAATCAATATCCATAGTAGGATACGCAATGTATAATGGCGGTTGTTCTGCCGGAGCTTCGGCCAGTTGTCGAATCGTTTGAGCCATAGGTTGAGGGGCTAGATTTGAGTTTTCGCTAACCCTAGCGTTAAGCACTTCTTCTGGTGAATCGACTTCTACTTTTTTGCTTTCAAATGTTTGAGTAGGGTTTTCGTTAATGCTAGACTCAACTTCGTCATCAACTTTGATTCCTTATGGTGGGTTACTCTGAGTCCCAACCACTCATGACTACTTTTTCCATAACTTTGTCTCCTTGCAATTAGCTCTCGCAGTCTTCTCTATTTTTGAATCAAACGTAGGAATAATTTGAGCAGATCTGGTCATAAGAAAAAAAAGAAACAAGAGTAGTATGTTACAAGTCCCTGGCAACGGTGCCAAAATTTGATGCGATTGTTGAGAGCACAAAAAATATCCTATCCCTATAAAATAATGAAAAATAATAGTATAAGGGAATTAAGGTCAAATCTTTAGGGATTGGATTTGCATATGTGCTGTTCTTCGAAATTTCGGACAGAGTCGTGCCCAAGAAATCTTACGTACCTGGAAAAAATAAAAAAAAAAAATTAAAAGTTTTAATTGAATTGAAATTACAAAAATTAAAATTAAAATAGTAAAGATAAATAGAGTTGAGGAAAAAGAGTTCTTATGGAGAGATTCTAGCCTCCGGTTGTCTCGATCCACCTTGGGTTTAATCCTCGGCTTTTAGGTGATCGTTCTCAAACAGAATAAGCCAGTTATAGTGGAAGAGGACGCCTACGACCACCAGCTCCAAGATTTTAGACTTATGATTTAGAGGAACCTAACTCTAACCAACAATCGCTTTTGTGGGACCATCTTATGCTAGATCATCACTTCTCAATGGCGAATACCACGCCATTTTGTTTCTTGGGCTTGCCAACCTCTGATGCAGTAAGCTAAAGAACCAATTGTGCAACCTTTCCAAAACATACAAAGCGACCATTCCTTGCACAAGTTGAAAATATCACTTTTTAAGAGACATGGACAGAAGCATTAGCCCCGTAATATGGAGAAACAATAAATACTCATTGAGAAGGCTAAGCGCGGTTTCTAAACCTCATGAACCCTTTTGGGGATTTTCGACAACCTTTGGCTAGATAAATTTAATGGCTCATGCTTTTTGGGGAAAAAGAAATAAATGTAATGAAAATGAAAATTTTATTGAATAATATGAAAGGAACAAAGGCTAAGCTTTTTGGGAGAGAGAGTGTTTACTGAGAAAAAAAAATAGTGAAATTTGTGTCACTCCATTCCCTATTTATAGTACTAAGAAACTTAGTTTAGTCCTACTTAAATTCTAAAAGATAAATACAAATAAATAAAGATACTTAAAGATAAATGTTAAAATTAAATCTAAATAATAATCTTTAATAATTATCCTAATATAATTAAAAATTAAATAGAGTTTTGTGTTTATAAAAATCTCTTCTTTACACTTTTGCCCTCCAAGTCTTTCATACTTTGCATTTCTGGCACCACTTCTCTCCTACTTTGAATGTTGACCCATTTCATCTTTAAATTCATGCTTTTAGCCCCAAAATTTTCTTTTGCCATCGATTTAGTCCCTATAAGATAAAAAACCATAAATAGCTCAAATTAGTAGGATCATACTCAAAATAAATGTGTAATTAATACATAAAAGTATGCCATTCTAGATTATTATCAATAAATTAACTAAGATAATTATACCTATTAATTAATAGTATAGTTATAGTGAGTTATTCGTCACAATTTGTTGTCAGCAAGCTCAGGGGCGAAGCCAGAACAATTTTTTAGGGGGGCCGGATGAAATTTTAATTTTTTATAGTTTATATCTTTATAATTTGTAAAGGATTAAATCAAATTTTTATAATTTTAAAGGGGGCCAAAGTGTAATTTTACCTTTACTAACTTAAAATTTTTTAAAAATTTTAAGGGCCTAAATAATAATTTTATATTTTAGGGGGCTTGGGGCCATGCCAGCTCCTTAGCTTTGCCCCTGCGCGAGCTTGTTTTGTAGCTAAGAATTTAATCTTTATTTGTAATATAATAATAAAGTACAATGATGAAGTATAAGAATTTTAATTTATTCTCATACATTTATTCTAATCAAGTGGAGCAGAGTCATGATTTTTTCACGATCGATGAGAATTGAGTCTGTAAATAGCACCTTAGTAATGAATTACAGTAACGTTAAATTCAATGATGACATTGGTGGCATTTATAAGGATAGGGTTAAATAGTGCAACCCCTGTTGCCATCATGAATCGTCCTCTTCCTCCGACAACCGCAAGCCCAGGTTCTCCCCTTGAAAATACGCTTAGAGAGCTTCCGTTAAACTTACCGGTATTGAATCCAAAATCTATGTATTGCGTGCTTGATGCATTCATTCCAGCCAGGAGAGCAATACCCTGAACATTTCCAATCAACTCCGAGTCAGGCTCAGGACCAGTCCTGAGGGGATCATTAACGGCAACGAGGGAGGCAAATGGCACTGATGAATTATTGTCGTTGCTTGTGATGTTAACTTGGGCTACCTGGACTGCTGTAATACCCGTAAATTCGTGCATAAAGAAGTGAAGATTGGTGACCTTAAATGGCCTGGGACGATATGGTAGGGTCTCCGAGTAGTATTGGCTCTGCACTGCTACTTGGGAGAGGCAGATGATCAGAATCCAACTCAACATCCATGTTCCTCTCATTGTCTCTGCTTTACTATAATTTCTGGGGTGAAATGTAGATTAAAGCTATAGAATTGTTGCTTCATTTTTATTAACAAAACGGAAACATTTATACTGAGAAAACCGCAGACGTAAAAATAGTTGATTGCCCAAAACATTCTACATATTATAAAGAATACTTTTCTTGACCACGCAACAGAAACTCGGTCCAATTAGCTGCTTGATGTTTAGCTAGGAATAATACTTGAAAACATAAGAATAACTTCACGTAATAATTAGAATGGTCAGCGTTGTACAATCATCCATTTGCTTTAAATTAAATTTAGTTTGGAAGTTTTCTTCAAAAACAAATTTTTAGTTTGGCAGTTTCCTCCCCTGCGTTTTTCTTATGGTTTGAATGGTGTGCATATCATTTATATAATTTTAAGCATTCAATTATATTTCATGTGACTAATAATATTGAAGAGTAGCACAATATCTTTGACTATTTTTAGAGTACATGTACTATTCTTAAATCACGTACTTGTATAATAAATTTCACTAAAATCTGATAAAGTAACAACACTTAGCAAGTCGTCTCTTTGACCTAGTTCATAGTCTCTATTTATAGAAAAAATATTAAGAGTCATAGTTGAACAAGAGGTAGTAGAATAATATTATTTAAATAAAAAATATGTAACACCTCAAATTTGGTTTGTACAACTTGACTCGAATCCAGAATGTCACATTAGCTAATGAAGTGACTCTCCGATTAGCACCCACCGAACCTCCAACACACCACATGTAAATAGGTTTATATGTTAACATGTGTTAGCATAATAACTAAAGTCCAGAACTAACGCCGCTTAGTTAGTTGTTCTTATTATCGGCGATTTAAATGCATGCTTCTCTATAAATGCATGCATCTCAGACGCATAAAAGATATAGAATTCATTAATGAAGTATCTCTTCTTGAAATCATATGTAGTATTTCTTCTTCGTTTATAATCTTTACATGGTATCAGATTGTCATTACGTCCTGGGTTAGTTGCTGATGAGTCTGCCCTCCAGTCCGTCTATCCATTCTACACCAGTGATGACGAATACTCTATCCGATGAGGTTGTTGACAGTCGCTTCTTCTCCACCAAGAAGGTCAGTGTACTTCTTGATGACAACAATTATTTGTTGTGGCGCCAGCAGGTTCTTCTTGCCATCAAGACGTTCAAACTACAGAAATATATTGACTCAAGGTTTGTTCCCCCCCTCAAATGCATTCTTGATAATCTTTGGGGTCTCCCAAGAAAATCTGAGTTTGCACGCTTTGAACAAAGAAGATAGTGCCTTAGCTTCTTGGCTCTTATCCTCTGTAAGTCCATCTGTTCTACCTCATCTCATTGGTCTAGATACGAGTCTTCAAATCTGGAATACTCTTGTCAATTTGTTTGGTAGCAAGACCACGTCTCAGTTAATGTTCTATAGGAGAGCGTTGCACTCTCAAAGAAAAGCTGATCTTTCCATGAAGGACTTTCTAATGAAGATCAAGAATTATTGTGATAGCCTAGCCAGTTGTGGGGAGGTTATAAGTGAACGGGAACATGTAACAGCAATTCTTAATGGCTTGTCTTCAGAATATGAGTCGGTTCTCACAATTATCACTGCCAGCCCGGTGCCTTACACTGTTCAAGGAGTGACTACTATGTTGCTTGATGCTGAAGCTCGTCAACAACTTACTCTTCTTGAAACTCCCTGTTCTGCTCACATGGTCACTCAACAACCTGTAGCTTCAGAAGACAACAATGCTGCTACACCAACTTACAGACCATCTTCATCTTCAAACGATGCATTGGTGCGTTAGGCGGACGTTTTCCAACTCCGATTTCAATGCCGTTATGTGGAAAATCTGGTCATCTCGTCGATCGTTGCTACCACAGGTTTGATACCTCATATAAAAGCATGGGCTATCGACCCCCACCCTCTCCACAGGCCAACATCTGCATGACTGGAGCAGGTTCTTCTTTTAATCCGTGGATACCACCTTCTGTTCCTACTGGGCCTCCTTACTTACAACAAAGTTGGTTTGCGCATCCACAACTTCCACCTAACTGGAGTAATCCTTTTACTGTTAATACTATGCAACATGTCTCTGCACCTGCTTCTACCTCGTCTGCTCTTCAATCAACACCCCCTCCTCAAGCTCTCATCACACAGAGATCTGCTCGATAATGCTTGGTACCCGACTGGGCGTCCCATCACCTCACATATTCTTGACTTCCTTATCGATAGTTTGCCATACAATGGTCCAGTAAAGTTTATATGGGCAATGGTAATGCACTTCCTATCAAATCAATCGACGATGCTTCTCTACTTACTCGAGCACGCCTTTACTAATGAAGTCTTTATTATTTGTTCTGGCATAACCAAAAACTTACTCTGTGTCAAAATTCACAAAGGATAACAGGTAATGTTTGAGTTCTCTCCTACAGGTCGTTCGTGATTTACGACAAACGAGGTTCTCGCTTGAGAATTCATGCACAAAGGGTCGTACAAGCTTGATACGTCTGTCAAGTCACATGCAACCGCCTCCTTCACTCACTGCTTTTGCAACTCTGACTTCTCTACCTCTTAGTCTATGGCATGCTAGACTAGGACACCCGTGTACTGCTATACTCAAAAAGGCGCTTCATAGTTGTAATATTGACATTGGTTCCTCAACCTCTATTGATTGTATTGCTTGCCATTTAGGCAAAGAACACAAGCAACCTTTTTCTAAGTCTACAACTACATACACAAAACCACTTCAACTTGTTGTTGCAGATGTTTGGGGCCCCGCCCCTATCTCCTCTAATGGTTTTCGCTACTATGTTGCGTTTACTGATGCATATAGTCGATATACTTGGCTTTATTTCTTAAAGAAAAAGTCAGATGTTCTCCACATGTTTGTCATCTTTCATAAACAGGCGAAGCGGGCTCTTGATTGTAAGCTTCAAGCTCTACAAACCGATGGGGTGGTGAATTTCAATCTTTGCGACCATACTTGGCACAACAAGGCATTCAATCGAGGATTACCCCCCAGATAGCTCGTAACAAAACGGACTTGTTGAAAGGAAACACAGTGATTGTGGAAACCGGCTTGTCTATGCTTGCCCATGCGTCATGCCCTTGTCCTATTGGAGCGATGCATTCAACAAGTCTTGTTTATCTAATCAACAGTTGCCTTCCTCACCTATAGGCAACACCTCCCTCATGAGAAATTATTTCAGCTCAACCAAATTATTCTTTTTGCGTGTTTTGGTTGCCTATGCTTTCCAACCTCGACCAGACAACACCCACAAACTACAGCTTGTTCCACTCCTTGTACTTTTCTAGGCTACTCACCCTTCCACAAAGGCTATAGGTGTCGAGACAATACTGGAAAAATATACATCTCTAGACATGTTACCTTTCATGAGACATTTTTTCCTTTCAAGAAAGTCACCTCCACTCAAAATGTAAGTCCTGCTACTTCTCCTTCAAGCTCTAGATTGCTTGTTCTGACGCCTACACCTACTTCTATCGTCACATCTACCCCACCTACCTCACCATCAAACTTTACTAGTTCTACACCACTAACACCCTTGCCCACTCATACATCCTCTCAAACGTCATCTCCCACTCACACACCCTCTCAAACGTCATCTCCATTACCCTCCATACATATAGCTGTCCCACCAACTTCTCAACCACCCCCACAACCAACAATTATCCAACACAACTCTCATGCTATGATCACTCGTAGCAAAGCTGGTGTTTTTAAACCAAAAGCCTACCTAACCAGGGCAGAATCATGTGATACTCCTGATGATATTCATGTGGCTATGAGAAATAAAGGTTGGCAAGCAGCAGTTCACAATGAGCTAGAGGCACTTCTTAAAAACAACACATGGACACTTTGTGAGCTTCCGCCTAATCGAAGAGCTGTTGGGTGCAAATGGCTGTTTAAAATCAAAAAGAAGGCAGATGGGACTGTTGACAGGTATAAAGCTCGTCTTGTTGCCAAGGGCTTCTCTCAACATGTTGGTCTTGACTTCCATGACACCTTTAGTCCGATGGTTCGGCGCAACTATTCGTGTTGTCCTTCATCTTATTCTTTGTCATGAAGGGTTGGGTTTTGCACAGATTGATGTTAATAACGCCTTTCTCAATGGTGCGTTAACAGAAGACGTTTACATGACTCAACCACCAGGCTTTGAAGTTCAGGGTGCTAATGGCCAACAGCTTGTTTGCAAACTTAACAAAGCTCTCTATGGTTTCGCCAAGCACCACGAGCGTGGTTTCATACTCTCATACAATACCTGTTTACTCGACTTGAGTTTATCGTTTCCAAGGTGATTCCTCATTATTTATCCGATCAACGCCGGTAATGTGGTATTGCTTATGGTATATGTTGATGATATTGTGATAACAAACATTTCGAATATTGAGATAGATAATGTTGTTCAACGACTTCACGACAATTTGCACTCAAGGACATGGGGCGGTGAGTTTTTCTTGGGTATTGAAGTGCATCATACCTCTCTCGGGTTGTTCTTGAGTCGGAAGAAGTATATCCTAGAAATTCTTGCCAAACCGACATGGAAGAAGTCGCACTACATCAACACCCATGGTTAATACTCCAAACCGACCACATCCGATGGTAGCCCTCCATTCACCGATACTCATTTATATCGCAGCACCATAGGAATGCTTCAATACTTGTGTGTCACTTTCATCGAAATTTGTCATTTTGTGTGAATAAGTTAAGCGGTATATGAATCTTCCAAGTGAAATGCATTGGAAAGCAGTGAAGAGGGTGTTACGTTATCTTGTTGGAACAGTAGACCATGGTCTGTGCATCAACAAAGGACAAGCTGCTGATCTTGTGTGTTACTCAGATGCTGATTGGGCCTCATCTATTGAAGATCGCAGGTCAACTACTGGGTACATTGTATATCTTGGGCAAAACCCTATTACATGGTGTTCTAAGAAGCAAAATGTTGTTTCTCGATCCTCTTCAGAAGCTGAATATCGGAGTCTTGCCAATTGTGTATCGAACTTCTATGGGTTAGACAGGTTGACAAGTGAAATTGGAGTCTTGGATGAGCGGTCAATACACGTAGTTTGGTGCGACAATGCATCAAGCGTGTCCATAGCAATAAACCCACACATCATGCTCGGATGAAACACGAGAAATAGATCATCATTTTGTTAGAGAAAAGGTCCTTCTTGGGTCTCTACAAGTAAATTTTGTTCCTTCTACGCATCAAGTTGCCGACGTGCTTACTAAACCCATCACTCCTAAGTTGTTTGAATCATTTCGACAAGCACTTAAAGTATGCACCAAAAGTGAAGCTTACAAATGTTCAACCATCAAAGAAGTCGGGAGAATGTTAGCATAATAACTAAAGTCTGTAACTAACGTCAGTTAGTTAGTTGTTGCTGTTATCAGCAGTTGCAAACTGCATGCTTCTCTATAAATGCATGCATCTGTACGTACAAAAGATATAGAATTCATTAATGAAGTATCTCTTCTTGAAATCATATGTAGTATTTCTTCTTCGTTTATAATCTTTACAACATGCAGCGGAGATGTCATGCAACAGTCTAAGGAATGGAAACTCAAAGATTTTGTTACTAGGGTTTGAGTCCTAAGAGGCTCGCAGTTTGTTACTTCATAGCAACGTTTCGCACTAAAACAGGTAAGCTAAGAATAGAACTCGCTAATCACTTGGGAGTTCTCAGTTTAGCACTTAGGAAACTTTATTGTGTACTACTTCCAGTGAGTAATTTAAGCTTTCAACTGCGATCTATCCGGTCTTGGAGGGGTTCTCGCGAACCCTTCAGATACGCAAGCTGGTAAAGATGAAGGAAAAATTTTAGTTTAAGTAAAATTCAGTCTGCAAGTTGGTGCGATTGTGAGCTATGGATTAACATATAAAACAACTTATAATGTTAAAAGTCTTTTAGGGTTAACAAAACATGGGAATATATATATATATATATATTGAAGAAAGAAGATCATTACATCAGTATTTTTATCTAATTCAAACTTTTAAATGAGAAAACAAAAAGGGATTCGCGGTTACACGAAATAACTTAAGGAAATAATAAAATATAGTTTTACGCCCGGGATACATCTTGGTCTACGTTGCCTTTATGTTCCAGAAATCAACCTTCCTAAGTACTCGGGGAAATATGCCGGATCTTTGGCTTCGCCGTGTGACCTCACCCAACGCTACCTATCTGAAATATTTTAGAGTGTTTGTAATATTTTTTAGTAGTTTAAGGATCACAAATCTGACGAGTAAGTTCACATAATTAATATTTAAATTATACGAATCAATAATAATTTTTTATATTAAATTTTGATTTGATGAATTGAACTAATTGAATTAAAAGTTAGTATACGTAGTTCGGTTCAAAAGTCAAGTGGTTATTAAAAACGAGACGTTAAGATCCTATTTCCATATTTTAAAGCCGTAAATATTTACAGAGTCATATTATAGGTGAATTGAAGTTTGGTATGGTAATTTTTAAATTGTAAAAGAGGTAAAAGTTAATTGCTATAGATTTAAAATAAAAAGGGACCAAAATGAAAATTAAACCATGGTCAAAAAGTCCAAGCGGTTGTGGCATGATTAAATCCAATCTCACCGAACTTTTAGGCTATTTTTTTAATTAGTCCTAATTAGTTTAGGATTAAATTGAAATTAAACTTGTTTAGTTAAAACTTAATATAATTGAAGGACCAAATGTAGAATTAAACCTTCTTTAAATAGTAATTATACCATTTGCATAATTAGTAGACGGTTTCTAGACATAAAATTGTTAAATTTGAGTGGAATTAAGGTACGGTAAAATCGTAAATTGATAAAAAAAATAATATTAAAACAAAACAAAGTAAAGAAACATTTGTATTTTTCTTTGTTTAATCTTGTTTATTCGAAACCCTAGAAGAAGAAAAGGAGAAGCTTCGGTTGAGCTTTGGCTCTTCTATTCTGGAGGCAAACTTCGTCCATTTTTAGTAATTTTTATATTTTTGAGCTCATATTAGCTTAATCTAGCTAATCTATAGATTAATTTGTAAAAATTTCAAATGTTATGGAATTTGAGATGTTCTTGAAATTTTATGGTAGAATATTAAGCTTTGTTGCTAGATAGAACTATTTTGTAAAGTAATTTTGTTAATTTTTGGTAATTTTAATGTTTAAGGACTAAAATGTGAAATTAGTAAAAGTAGTAGGACTTGATGTGAAATAATAGCATGTATGGGCTGTAATAGGGTTTCAAACAATTCGCTAAATTGAAATTAAATAAAAATAGTTAAATTGCATGTTTTGGGCTTAGGGACTAAATTGTATAAAAGTAAAATATTATAGGTAATTTTATAAAAATGTCAGAAAGAACTTAATTATATGAAATGAATTAATATTGCTGTTAAAATTAGTGAATTGAATGGGATTATTATTTTAGATCCTAAACGAGTGGAAAACCGAGGAAAAAAGAAAATTGTCAAATAGCTCATGTATTTTGTCGTTGCTGCAATTTAGTCTGGTAAGTTCGTACAATTTAAATTTAGTACATTTTTAAATGTATTATATGCCTTGATTGTATAATGTTTGGATTATATTGATGTGTATAATGGAAAATGAAAATAATGAATTGACACAACGTTGATCATTGATGGAGCTATTCTGGACATTGATGGAGCTATTCTGGACTAATTAGTCTTGTAAGTTCGTTCAGTTTAATCTTAATTTATTTTCTTAAAAGCCTTAATATCAATACCTCTACTTCATGTTACAAAATTTCAGCATATAAGAGATTTAAATCATTCAAACTTAGTCCTTAAACATCATGCTTCATTCACCTAGTCACATATGCATCAAAATGTCTAAACAATAAACCAAGCACTATTCCAAGTTCAAAAGCTTCCCAAACATATGCAATATACAAATAATCCCTAATACATCTTAATAAACTGATATACATGTCTACCACATTGCATTTTTATTCCATAGAACTAGAATAAGCAAAACACTTATTGTAATGAGTAAAAAGTGGCTTAGATCAATCCCTCGACGACCACACCTCTCACACTAGGAACACAACTACTCTGCAAAGGATAAAATGGAGTGGGTGAGCTTAACAAGCTCAATGAATGCCTAGAATAATCACTACATAAACAAGTCGTCACGCATCAACCAAACAACACACAACATATTCCCGAAGCATCATTAACTAAGTGTCATGATTCACATATTTAGTTATATTCCATGTATTCTTTTACACCTTATTAAACAAACTTTTAGGCATACATAAATCAATTTCCCAACACACATCAATCACATATAAACACATATAATTACATATTGTCATATTAGTCACAGTGTATGATAATTTGGTTCTTGAGTTTATGAAACACAAAGTGGACTCTATCACCACACATCAGATACACGGTTCTCCAGCACACCATACATAGACTCGTAGAGTCAAACCTATCCCATAAGTGAAGCATATAGCTAACACTCTCCAACACGCCACACATACATATCCCAGTGAATGGATTTTGGCTCACACTCCATTATCTCTCCAAAACTGTCCCTAGGATGCAGTGCCCCATATATCACAATCACAAATAAGAGAGTACTCACAATCCTATGGCATGCCAACTATATCCAATGATTTAATTAAGTCAAAAGGCTAAAACATACATAATGTCATCAAATATTACTTACTGATTATCCGTATGTATTCACCGCATAATCATATCATTAGCACATTATACACACTGTCATATGGCATGAATAACATACCCTCATATTTACCATTACAACAGTCATCCCAACATGTTCACATTTCATCCCATCATAATCCTCTTTATCACAATTCACAAACTTATTTATCACACATTTAGCATAGGTAAAAGAACACTTACACTCAAAATTTAGAGAAGGGGTTTAAGCTACCTCTAAATTCCCAAATACATAACAAATAGCTCACGAGTAGCTATTTAAAAACACTCACCAAAATATTTGCTTTTGTCAAAAAATTGAAAGCTTAGACAAGCTTCCTGATACGAGCAACTTAGCCAAATTCAAAGGCCATAATAGAGATGAGCTTGTTTCCTTCAAGGCCCAATTACGAGATCCAAATCAAAACAGATAAAGTCAAAACTCAACTTAGTGGTTCAAGACTTTATTACGAAGAAAATTAAGAAGAGTTGAAGTTTCAAGACGATGAATTCTGGAGCTATGATGAATTAGAAGAGACTAATTATGTTCGTGGGCCTAAACTCTCAATCTATGATGACAAGCCCATGTGGAAAATGCTAAGAAGCTTAGGCATTTCACTTCAAGAACCCTAAATGATCTCACAAGCCTAGACGTTTCATATTGGGTTTGATTTTTAGGCTTAATTTTTATTATATATGATGACGTCAAGAACTAACTAAAATACGACAAAGGCAAGCGCATCTATCGAATGGTAGTATAGCTATAGTGAGTTGGGAATATCGTATCTCACGAGGACTAAAAGTACTAGTAGTTACTATCTTTTTATTAACTAGCCTATAAATTGAAGGGCTGCTTTTAATCTAAAATTAACTAATTACTAAAAACTCGACAGAGAATGAATTGGGAAAATATTCAAAGAAAACCAATGACAAAGATAATACCCAGGAAAGAATCCACCTAGACTTCACTTATTATTCTAAATTTGAATTAAATGATTTATTCACTTGTCTTGATCCGTAGAAATCCCTAACTTAAGTTAATATCTCTTTCAAGAATAAAAGCAACTGACTCTAGCTTGATTAATTGAAATCTCTTTCTAATTAAAACCCTTTTGTCGCATTAATTCGATCTATGGATTCCCCTATTAGAGTTGACTCTAATATGGTAGATTTATGTCATCCTATTTCTAGGATTGCATGCAACTCCACTCAATTATGCCAGATCTACTATTAAATAGGGGCTTTTGCTCCATTGAATAAGCACATCAATCATGAATTAATATCCTGAAAACATTAAAACATGAAATAAGAACACATAACTGAGATCAAGAACAAATATTTATCATGTAATTTAGAAAAATCAAAAGATCCGTCTTAGGTTTCACCCTCCTTAGGTATCTAGGGAGTTTAGTTTAAACTTTGGAAGGAAAACATCTCAAAATTAGGAAAACAACAAAACATAAAGAAACCCAAAAACTTCAAGAGAAATTGAATGGAGATCTTCAGTCTTGAAGGAGGTCCTACTTCTAATTGAATCCGTTGGCGTTCTTCGAGTCTTTTCTTCGTTCAGCTGCGTTTCCTCCCTTAGATATTCTTTTATAGAGTATTTATAAACTTTAGAATGTCAGAAACCCTAAAAATTGACTCTTTTCACGTGTTTGGGAAACAGGGAGCGATATCGACACGGGCAGGCACATGGGCGTGTGGCCAACTTGTGTGGCTCACATGGGCGTGTGGCCAACCCATGTGGATCCTGGAAACAACTCTTTTCGCTCGATTTTGGCTCATTTTTCACTTCTTTCGCTCCCCTATGCTCACCTCAGTATAGAAACATGAATTTAAAGGATTAGGAGCATCGAATTCACTAATTCACTAATTCACAAAATAATTCATCCAAAAACGCATCAAGAATGAGATTAAAAACATGTTACTTTTATGGCTTATCAATATATGAACCCAATATTTTATTTATCACTCTTATTATTTTATTATTATTTTATTCCAAATTTTTATAATTAATAAGTATTTTAAGTTATTTAGGAGTTTAAGATTAAACTAGAATTTTAGTATACTTAGGAGTTTTATTTAGATTTATTTAGCTAGCCTATATATAGGCCTTTGTATTGTACACAATATATTCAATTCATTATTATTCTATTTCTCTTTTGAGTTAATAAATTCTCTCTAGGTTTTTCTTTTCAAGAATTCCTCTTGAGTTACTTTTAGTAGAGTTTTAACAATCTTTTTAGATTGTGGGGATCATCTTTAAACTTTTTCTTACCAAGGTTTCTATCTTGGAGACGAAATTAGAGTCGCTTGAAGGGGATTGTGCATTCTTCGTGTTTCCAAGGCTTCTTAGGACTTCTACACGTTATGTTCTATCTTTCCATTTATCTTCTTTATTCGCTTTCTTAATCTTTGATTATTTTAGTTATTTATTTTAATTGTTTTATCTTACTTAGATTCAATTTAGTTTCAAGTTGTGTCAAAATCCAAGTTTCTTTCCGAACGTCTAGAGCCCTAAGTCAAATCCGTGACTTTGACAAACTTTACGATCTGCTTTCGCGTTCATCCTTCTCATCCTTTATCACTTCCCTTTGTTGTTATCTCTATTCGTTGAAGGTCCTATCGACTCCGACACTTCAACAAGACAAACCACACATATTCAATCAATAACTCACCTCAAACACCCACAAACACAAGCCTAAGCTATATTCTTCTCTAACCAAAACCTTTAGGACAACAAACTTAAAATTCAAATAAATAAGTCTACACTTAATCTTTTTGCATGAAATGAATTCCATTCATCTACATATTCATCTACGACTAGTTCCCAACTTTTAAACTTCACAAAACTACGCATTTTAAAGTACCAAAATTTTTTGACAAGTTTTGGCCATTATAACGAAAATTCATTAAAACCCGAGAAATCCTTAGAGAAACTTCAAATTTATTTTAGAAAGCTTCCAATTAGGTTAAAACTAATTGAAAAACACTTTAAAAACATGTTTTATCCACAAACTCAAAATTCACCGTTAAAGACCCGATTTTTGGCTTTTACCGAAAACATGTTTTTTAATAGCTAAAAATTTAGTATAAAGAACCAACTAATATTTAAATCTAATAGGAAAACAATTGGTTACCTTTAATGCAAGAAAATTGAGCTTTGACTCAAACCCGAAAAACTCACGTTTTGGAGAAGATGGTGGACTTCTTGGGTGATTTCCTTGGTTTTAATGGAGATTTAAGGCTCAAGGGTGATAGTATTAAAAAAGAACTAGGAGTTGAAGATCAAAAGCAAGTGGCAGGGATTTGGAAGAGCAAGAAACAACACAAGCAAATGAGAAGAAAAGCTTTCGTGAAATAAAACTAGGAAGGGGGGTTTATTAGGTTGATTTTGAAAATTTTGGTTTAATTTTTCACAAAGACTCGTAGCTTTGACCCTTTAACAAATCAGACCCTTTTCTAAAATTAAAGACATTTAAAACTCGTTTCCAAAAATTGACTTAACTTTATGAAAACCATTGTCGCAAGCATTATCGAGTACCAACCTTACGAAATTCCGAGCTCATATAGGCCAAAATTCTTAAAATATTCCTAAAACTCCTAGACCCTATTTTAGGTTGTAACAAGAATAACCTAAATCGAGTCACTGATGTACGAAAGAAAAAGTCTACACAATGAACCAAAGTTTTGTATTTTTCATAAATATTAGTCTTCGCATATCGGTATTATACTTATGGTTAAAGTATTCAAGGAGTTTAATAATTAAAATTAAAATTTTGGTAATTTTATATATATAATATTAAAATAATTAAAATTAAATAGTATGCAAGATAGTTTAGTTAATCATTTTTAATTAATCAATATTTTAAAATTAATATTAGAGTGATATTTTGATCTATCATTTTTAATAGTTAATTTAGGGGTTATTCGAGAAATACATGAAAAGGTGTGTTAAAGAAGAAACAAATGAAACGGTGTAATGGTAAGACACATTACATTTACAAGGGTAGATGCCAAATCAAACCTTAGAGGTGATATTGTTGTGAAGGGCAACAACGAACCCCAAACATGGACTAAAAACAAACAAAAAGAATACCAAAAAAGAAGAAGAAATGGATCATGGTACCAGTAAATATTGATATCGGAATATTTCAATGTACCATTTCGGATATATTGATTTTTTTATTTTACATATTTAATTTTATTGTTTAATTTATAATTTTTTTGTAAATTATATGTTATATATTCAAGAAAATATACTTCAATTACATCAATAGAAAAATATTTATATTCAAATAGCTCAACCATGGGTCTTTATTTGTAATATAATGATAAAATACAATGATCAAGTATGAGAGTTTTAATTTATAATCAGATGAGCACATATATCTCATACATTTATTCTAATCAAGTGGAACAGATGATATGACTTTTTCACAATCCAAGAGAATTGAGTCTGTAGATAACATCTTAGTGATGAATAACCGTAACGTTAAATTCAATAATCACTTTGGTGGCATTTATAAGGACAGGGTTAATTAGTGCAACCCCTTTTGCCATCATGAATCGTCCTCTTCCTCCGACGATCGCAAGCCCAGGTTCTCCCCTTGAAAATACGCTTAGAGAGCTACCGTTAAACTTACCGGTATTAAATCCAAAATCTATGTATTGCGTGCTCGATGCATTCATTCCGGCCAGGAGCGCAATACCCTGAACATTTCCAATCACCTCCGAGTCAGGCTCAGGACCAGTCCTGAGGGGATCATTAAGGGCAACTAGGGAGGCAAATGGCACTGATGAATTATTGTCGTTGCTTGTGATGTTAACTTGGGCTACCTGGACTGCCGTAACACCCGCATGTTCGTGCATGAAGAAGTGAAGTTTGGTGACCTTAACTGGCCTGCGATGATATGGTAGGGTCTTCGAGTAGTATTGGCTATGCACTGCTACTAGGGAGAGGCAGATGATCAGAATCCAACTCAACATCAATGTTCCTCCCATTGTCTCTGCTTTACTATAATTTCTGGGGCGAAATGTAGATGAAAGCTAGTAGAATTGTTGCTTGATTTTTATTAAGAAAACAGGAATATTTATACTGAAAATACCAGGAGACATGAAAATAGTTTACTGTCCAAAACATTTGATGTAATACGTGCTTGATTTCTCACTAGTAATATTAAAAACAAAAGAAATTTTGACCAGGCAACACTAACTTGTTCTAATTGGCTGCTTGATTTTTACATAAGAATATTTTTGTCTTTGGATACATATAAATAGGAAGAGTTGCATAAATAAGAATTTCTTCACTTAATAATTAGAATGGTTTAAAGAGCATTCTGTCTATAGAAATAAATGATCCAAGTGCTTTAACTTAATTCTAGATTGGAAGTTTCCTCCCCTGCGTTTTTATTTTCCTTGTCGGTTTTCGTGTTTTTCACATGTTATTGATGTGTTGATTTTATACGTTATTTTATCTTCTTCAATTCCCTTTAGACCAAGTAACTTCATTCTAATACTGTCCTTGGTCATATATTAATCCACATTTAATAAAGTCCAACAAATGTTATATGCATAATTAAGTAAAAGTATCTCAATATTTAATCAACTCATATATTTTAATCAACCTGTAAATTATTTTTTATTTTCAAAATATTAATTAGTTAATTAATTCAATCATTTTCTCAATCGAGTTAAATATTTGAGGTTTAAATTTATTATTATGCAAATTATGAAAAGGTCATCATTAATGATTTAACAGAAGCGTGACCAAAATATTAAAATTTGGTAACGTGACTAAAATAGACATCACCATTAGTGATTTAACGGAGGCGTGACCAAAATATTAAATTTCAATAACATGACTAAGACATTTTTAAACATGGGTGACCAAAATTGAAACACGGTAATAATTAGATGATATTTTTAGAGTTTACCCTTCTTGTACTATGATAAGAACTTTTGAATTTGGCGGGGCAAATAGAGTTAAAAATTGTGGCATTGTGTACATAATTTTTTATATATAATACCTAAATTATTCATAAACCTCCCATACTCATAAATTGGAGGATAAAAGCATTTATACGCATGCGCAAACCCACGTCCCCTTTATTCTTGCTACAATAATGCTAGCAATTGAGTTAAAGCTTAATCCACTACGATATTTTAAAATTAATATTAGAGTGATATTTTGGTCTATCATTTTTAATAGTTAATTTAGGGGTTATTCGAGAAATAGATGAAAAGGTGTGTTAAAGAAGAAACAAATGAAACGGTGTAATAGTAAGACACATTACATTTACAAGGGTAGATGCCAAATCGAACCTTAGAGGCGATATTGTTGTGAAGGGCAACAACGAACCCCAAACATGGACTAAAAAACAAACAAAAAGAATACCAAAAAAGAAGAAGAAATGGATCATGGTACCAGTAAATATTGATATCGGAATATTTCAATGTACCATTTCGGATATATTGATTTTTTTTATATTACATATTTAATTTTATTGTTTAATTTATAATTTATTTTTTTTTGTAAATTATATGTTATATATTCAAGAAAATATACTTCAATTGCATCAATAGAAAAATATTTATATTCAAATAGCTCAACCATGGGTCTTCATTTGCAATAGAATGATAAAATACAATGATCAAGTATGAGAATTTTAATTTATAATCAGATGAGTCAATTGTTAAATGTTTATCAAATAGTCATTAATGGGTATTTGATGCACATATATCTCATACATTTATTCTAATCAAGTGGAACAGATGATATGACTTTTCACAATCCAAGAGAATTGAGTCTGTAGATAACATCTTAGTGATGAATTACCGTAACGTTACATTCAATAATCACTTTGGTGGCATTTATAAGGACAGGGTTAAATAGTGAAGTTTGGCTACCTTAACTGGCCTAGGATGATATGGTAGAGTCTTCGAGTAGTATTGGCTCTGCACTGCTAGTAGGGATAGGCAGATGATCAGAATCCAACTCAACATCAATGTTCCTCTCATTGTCTCTGCTTTACTGTTGGCTTTTGGAAAGTGCTTTTGAAAAGTGCTTCTAAGAAATGCTTTTGAAAAGTTTGGTTTTAAACTTGAGTGTTTAGCATTGCTGTCAAAAAGTACTTTTTAGAAGTAAAATGTTCATTTTAGATATGTTATTATCAAGTAACAAATATGCATTTAAATAATATTTAAATTAGTTAATATTATTATATTTTAGTAAAAATATAAAAAATTTATTATAACTTGTTGTTAATATTTTAATATATGAAATATAAATTTTAAATATTTTAAGCAATAAATATTAATTATTTATAAAATTTAATTAGAATATATAAACTATTTTTAAATATTTAAATATAACCATTAAATATTTGTAATTAGTATTTTAAAAATAAATTTTTTATTTTTAATTAATGATTTTAACACATTTGTAAATAAGCACCAAGAAAAAAAAAAGGAAAGTACTATGTTATTAGAGGGGTAAAAAAATAATTAAATGCTAAAAGTGCTTTTGGGAGAGGAAAAGCTAAAAATTTTAGCTTCTTCTTTTCAGAAGTGCTTTTAAAAGCACTTCTGAAAAGCTAAAAATTTCAGTCAAAAGCAGTTTGTTTAGCACAACTTTTCTTCTAAAAGTGCTTTTGGAGCAAGAAGTGCTTTTTTTAAGCACTGTAGAACAGGCCCTAAATATAGTACAATAATTAAATTGTAAAAGTTCAATCGCTATTTAATTTTAATTTAGAAAACGTTTGAGGACCCAATTAGCAATTATGCAAATGGTCTAAAATGGCTATTAAACCATTGTTATTATATGGAAGTTTATGATAACATCCACTTAATTTCATTAATAAAGGTTAATTAATAAAGGAAGCATGTTTAATAGTTAATAATCTAAGTCAATTAAAATTAATGTTAGAGGGATATTTTGGTCTATGATTTTTAATAGCTAATTTAGAGGTTATTCAAGAAACAGATGAAAAGGTGTGTTAAAGAAGAAACAAATGAAACGGTGTAATGGTAAGACACGTTATATTCACAAGGGTCGATGTTAGATCAAATCTTAGAGGTGATATTGTTGCGAAGGACAACAACGAATCCCAAATATGAATTGAAAAACAAACAAACAGAATACCAAGAAAGAAGAAAAATACGGATGATGGTACCGGTAAATATTGATAACAGTATATTTTAGTGTATCATTTTAGATTTATCGATTTTTTACATATTTAATTTTATTGTTTGAATTTTAATTTTTTGTTGTAAATTATGTGTTATATATTTAATTTTTTGTTGTAAATTATATGTTATATATTGTCGGTTTTCGTGTTTTCACATGTTATTGATGTGTTGATTTTATAAATTATTTTATCTTTTCAATTCCCTTTAGACCTAATAACTTCATTCTAGTACTGTCCTTGGTCATATATTAATCCACATTTAATAAAGTACAAAAATTTAATCCAACAAATGTTTATGCATAATTAAATAAAAGTATCTGAATATTTAATCAACTCATATATTTTAATCAACCTGTAAATAGTTTTTATTTTTCAAAATATTAATTAATTAATTAATTCAATTATTTTCTCAAGCGAGTTAAATATTTGAGGTCTAAATTTATTATTATACAAATTAGAAAAAGCCCCCATTAATAGTTTAATGGAAGCATGACCAAAATATTAAAATTTGGTAATATGACTAAAATAGACATAACCATCGATGATTTAACGGTAGACATAATCATTTTTAGAGTTTACCCTTGTTGCACTATGATAAGGACTTTTGAATTTGGCGGGGCATATAGAGTTAAAATTGTCATATAGAATGATATGACTTTTGTCACAATCCAAGAGGATTGACTCTGTAAATAACATGTTAGTAATGAATTACCGTAACGTTAAATTCAATAATGACATTGGTGGCATTTATAAGGACAGGGTTAAATAGTGCAACCCCTTTTGCCATCATGAATCGTCCTCTTCCTCCGACTATCGCAAGCCTAGGTTCTCCCCTTGAAAATACGCTTAGAGAGCTGCCGTTAAACTTATCGGTATTAAATCCAAAATCTATGTATTGCGTGCTCGATGCATTCATTCCGGCCAGGAGCGCAATACCCTGAACATTTCAAATCACCTCCGAGTCAGGCTCAGGACCAGTCCTGAGGGGATCATTAACGGCAACTAGGGCGGCAAATGGCACTAATGAATTATTGTCGTTGCTTGTGATGTTAACTTTGGCTACCTGGACTGCTGTAACACCCGCATGTTCGTGCATAAAGAAGTGAAGTTTGGTGACCTTAACTGACCTGCGATGATATGGTAGGGTCTTCGAGTAGTATTGGCTCTGCACTGCTACCAAGGAGAGGTAGATGATCAGAATCCAACTCAACATCAATGTTCCTCTCATTGTCTCTGCTTTACTATAATTTCTGGGGCGAAATGCAGATGAAAGCTAGTAGAACTGTTGCTTGATTTTTATTAAGAAAACAGAAATATTTATACTGAAAATACCAGGAGACATGAAAATAGTTTACTGTCCAAAACATTTGATGTAATACCTGCTTGATTTCTCACTAGTAATATTAAAAAACAAAACACATTTTGACCAGGCAACACAAACTTGTTCTAATTGCTGCTTGATTTTTAAATAGGAAGAGTTGCATAAATAAGAATATCTTCACTTAATAATTAGAATGGTTTAAAGAGCATTCTGTCTACAGAAATAAATGATCCAAGTGCTTTAACTTAATTCTAGGTTGGAAGTTTCCTCCCCTGCGTTTTTATTTTCAGTGTCGGTTTTCGTGTTTTTCACATGTTATTGATGTGTTGATTTTATACGTTATTTTATCTTCTTCAATTCCCTTTAGACCAAGTAACTTCATTCTAATACTGTAACAACCCGATTACGATCCAAATCGGAATAGTGGTTTCGGGACCACGAATCCGAATAAGGGAGATGTTTTATTATTATTTTAATATTTATGTGGTGTGTTTGTGCATGTGTTTTAATATTGTAGATTAATTTGAGTGTTTGATGGATTATTTAAGGTTAAGGATCAAAATGGAATAAGCATAAAAGATAGCTATTATAGGATTGGGAGGACATAATTGAGTTATTCTTTTGCATGAAAGTATTTGTATGGTAAATTGCCCTAAAATAAAGGGAGTGGACAGCATCATGATGATTTCTTAGTTATTTTATTCATTAATTTAGTTAGTGGGGTGATATTAGTGTTTTATATGATTAAATAAATGAAATATCATAAAAAGATAAAAGAAAATGTGTCATCTTTCATCTTTGTTTGCTTCTTGCCGAAACTCAACAAGAAAAAAAGAGAAGAAAATTTCTGCTCTTCACATTCGGTCAATGCATGCTACATTGAGGTTGGTAATTGAGTTTAACTTCTTGAAATTTTGCATTTTGAGTTAGTTAGCTTAATTACTATCAAGCCCATGTGAGAATTTTTGAGTATGGAACATGATAGGGATTCGGCCATGGATGGAAAAAAAATCTTGTTTTGTTGAGTTGGATGTTAAAAATGGTATGCATGTGTATGAGATTAGTATATTTTGAATAGGAGATTTTGAAGAAATGGAGATGAGGATTTAATCAAGAAAACTTAAAGTGGAGAGTATAAAATGTGGAATACGTGAACGGTATAGAATGGTAATAGAGAAAGGAAAATTCGATCCCTATAGAATTGATTCGAATTATGTATATATATAGTATTTTAAGCATTTGGAGACTAAATTGTAAAACGGGTAAATTCTTGGGATAGAATAGAAATTCGGCAAATTGGGCTAGGGTCAAATTGAAATATATATATATATATATATATATATAGGCTAGGGAGCTCAAGGGAGAAATCGGCTTTAGACTATTATTTCATAAATGGACATGTTTTGAATGAGTATCAATTTTTGTATAAATGTTAATATTTAAATCATCAAGGATGTATTAATCTATTGTCCTTAATCCAATTGTGGTTATATTGAATAGAAATGTATTGAATAAGTTTAAATTGAAATTTTTAGATCAAGTCCCTAAGGAGAAAGGGTTGGATAAAGGAAAGGCTAGGTTGGACGAGTGATCGGGGAGTACTATCCATTCCATTCGAGGTAAGATTTATGCAAATTAGGTTAAATTGAATCTATTTTATAGATTAGATCCTTATTTAATAGAGAAAGCAGGTATGTTACTTTTTCATTATGGATTTCATGAACTTTGTTTGTTCAAATTGATCGAATATGAGATTGTGTATAGTTTGGGGATGATTGTATGAATAGGACACCTTGACATTGATAATGTAACATACGTATGTGAGAGATTAATTTGAAAAAAAAGTTGATAGATTTCTTTTTATATGCATTGGTCGATTTAATATATGCTTAGTACTTGGCCGAATGGGTGAAATATGAGATGGAAATTATCAATGGTGTATGATGGTGTATGTTGTTACATGTAATGCATTAGATTGATTTCCATTCGTATATGTATGGGAAGTAATGAATAATAGCTTGTGAAAGACCCAAACTAAGTTATGTAAAATAATAAGTAACGGCTCTGTGTGAGCGATACGTTACGGGACGTGTTAAGTAACGGCTCTATGTGAGCGATACGTTACGAGAAATAATAAGTAACGGCTCTGTGTGAGCGATACGTTACGGGACATGTTAAGTAACGGCTCTATGTGAGCGATACGTTACGAGAAATAATAAGTAACGGCTCTGTGTGAGAGATACGTTACGAGACGTGTTAAGTAACGGCTCTATGTGAGCGATACGTTACGAGAAATAATAAGTAACGGCTCTGTGTGAGCGATACGTTACGAGACGTGTTAAGTAACGGCTCTATGTGAGCGATACGTTACTAAGGCTTACTTAAAAAGGTAAGTAAAAATTTTAAAAGAAAATCAATCATGTCTACTAAAGTTCGTATGTATGCTATCGATTAGGTGATGGTGATATATGAGGACAGATATAAGTATGTAATGGTAAATGCAATCGATTTTCTATATGTTGTATTCCCCTTTTATTTTGAATATACCTACTGCCGATAAATTGCTTAAATCTTACTAAGCTTGGAGAGCTTACTTTGTTTGCGGTTGTTCTAAATCAGAGATTTCACCTTGACTAGAAGCTCACACTCGGGGATCTCGTGGAATCAATCGCATTATCGCCCTCTTTTGGTATCATTATTAGTCAAGAATTTCTTGAAATTTTGGCATGTATAAGCTTGACCTCTCTTTTGAGTTTGTTTTGGGGATTGAATGAATGTATATAAGTACGTATAAGTTGCTTGGGAATGGCTAAAGTATGTCATTTTGTTTTATTCAAATTAGCCATAATAAAAGTATCATGCATATATGCTAGTTATGATAGTGGTATTCAATATGAATGAAGTTTGATGAGGTCTAATAATTTGTATAATTGTGAATGGTATGAGCATAATTTGATGATTTTGAATTTGAGTAATGAATGATGAATAGATCAATTGCATATTATGAAAGTTGTATGTATATATGATAGAAATACAACCAATGGCATGAAAAAAATTTGTTGTAAATTAGTCTTATCTTGGAATGAATGCTTTGTGGGTGTTACATTTTAATTGGTATCGAGCTACGGTTTAGTCGGTTCTTGGACTAACGTAGCGCGTAAGAGTCTAGCTATACATGCCATGTTCGTGATAAGATAATGTGATGACTTCGGCGATGAAACTTACTTGTTTCCTTTATCCGGTCATGGAACCGGATCCCGAGCAAGCATTGGCGGATGATGTTGAGAGTGTGGCGCCTGCTCCTGCTCAAGGGACTGCGTCGGAAGAACCTTGACCCGCCGTGAGTGGCCCGGATGAAAGGGTAAAACAGGCTTTCCAAAATATGATGAACGATTGGTTTAGCCACTACTTACGAACCACCCCGGTTGGACCCCCAATAACACCAGTGGTACCTCTAGTGACTAGTCTTGATCGAACAACTAAACCCCCGATTGATCGTATTAAGAAGCATGGGGCTCAAGAGTTTAGAGCCGAGGATGATGATGACACGGAGCGAGCTGAATTTTGGCTCGATAACACTATTCGAGTATTTGATGAGCTGTCTTGTACCCCCGATGAGTGTTTAAAGTGTGTTATATCACTACTGCGGGATTCTGCGTACTACTGGTGGAACACGCTAGTGTCGGTTGTCCCTAAAGAGAAAGTTACCTGGGAGTTCTTTCAAGTGGAATTCCGCAAGAAATATATAAGCCAGCGTTTTATCGATTCTAAGCGTAAAGAGTTCCTCGAGCTCAAACAGGGCCGCATGACGGTATCGGAGTACGAGCGCAAATTTGTGCGACTTAGTCGCTATGCTCGAGAGTGTGTTTCATCGGAAGCTGCTATGTGCCGAAGATTTGAAGATGGCTTAAATGAGAATATAAAACTTTTGGTCGGTATTTTGGGAATTGATGAGTTCGTAGTGCTGGTTGAACGAGCTTGTAAAGCTGAAGAATTGGGAAAGGAAAAGCAGAAAGCTGAGTTTGAATCCAAAGACATTCGAAAGAGGATGGCAAGCAAACTTTCACAGATGCCTATGAAAAAGTTTAAGAATGACGGTGGACGATTCAAGCCTAACGCTGGGATTTCTATTAGAGAACGACCGCCAGTGAGTTCTCGGGCTACATCAGTTGCAGGCGTGGGTAATGAGAAATCGGGTAAACCTGAGTGTCAGCAATGAGGCAGACGGCATCATGGGGAGTGTTGGGGTAAATCTATTTCTCGCTCCTGTTATAAGTGCGGCTCCCAAGACCACTTTATACGAGATTGTCCGGAGAATGCTGAGAGGTGTGCGGTGCAGAGTGAGACCGAGTGGCAATATAGCTCGAGGTAGATCATCTTGTTTTGGGGGTGGTAGAGGCGGTACTCAGAGGGGAGTTTCAGACGTGATTGTTCGATCAGATGCCAGGGTACCAGCTAGGGCTTACGCAATCCGTACTAGAGAGGAGGCCTCGTCCCCAGATGTCATTACTGGTACTTTCCTTCTCTTTGATACTAATGTGACTGCTTTGATTGACCCCGGCTCAACTCATTCGTATGTGTGTGAAACATTGGTATCTAGTAAAAATTTGCCTATCGAGTCTACCGATGTTGTGATTCGGGTTTCAAACCCTCTGGGTAGATGTGTGTTAGTCGATAAAGTGAGTAAAAACTGTCCATTGATGATTCGAGATATGTGTTTCTCGGCTGATCTGATGTTGTTACCGTTTGATGAGTTTGACATTATTCTCGGTATGGATTGGTTAACAACGTATGATGCAGTAGTAAATTGTAGACGAAAGACTATTGAGTTGAGATGCCGAAATAACGATATAATCCAGATTAAGTCTGCGAATTTAATCGGACTACCTAATGTGATATCATCGATGTTGGCTCAGAAGTTTTTGAGAAAAGGTGGTGAAGCTTATCTTGCTTATGTGATTGATAGCAAGATAACCGAAAAGAATATCGAATTTGTGCCAGTTGTTAGTGAATATTCAAATGTGTTTCCGGAGGAATTACCAGGATTGCCACCTATCCGGGAGGTAGAGTTTGGCATTGAGTTAGTGCCAGGGACCACTCCGATCTCGATAGCTCCATATAGAATGGCACCTACGGAATTAAAAGAATTGAAGGCTCAGTTGCAAGAATTGACGGATAGAGGTTTTACCCGACTGAGTTTCTCTCCTTGGGGTGCGCCCGTTCTATTTGTGAAAAAGAAAGACGGAACACTAAGAATGTGCATCGATTATCGACAACTCAATAAGGTGACAGTTAAGAATAAATATCCATTGCCTCATATAGGCGATTTATTTGATCACCGAAAGGAGCCTCGGTGTTTTGAAAATTGACTTGAGGTCGAGTTATTATCGATTCTGGGTTAGAAAGCGGGCGTGCCAAAGAGCGCCTTTCGGACGAGATACGGTCATTATGAATTTTTGGTGATGCCGTTTGGGCTCACTAATGCCCGGCGAGATTCATGGATTTGATGAATCGTGTCTTCAAACTGTATCTAGATCAGTTTGTGGTCGTATTTATAGATGATATATTGATCTATTCGCGTGACGAAACTGAGCACGTTGAACATTTGAGGCTAGTGTTACAGATTTTGCGGGAAAAGCAATTGTACGCAAAATTTAGTAAATATGAGTTTTGGATAAAAGACGTTAGCTTTTTGGGGCATGTCATTTCAGCATCCGGTATTCGGGTTGACCCAAGTAAAATTTCAGCCATACTTCATTTGAAACCTCCGCGAAATGTTTCTGAGGTTCGTAGCTTTACGGGACTTCTTTGGATATTACAGACGTTTCGTGAAAGGCTTCTCGATGATAGCAACTCCGATGACAAAACTTTTACAGAAGGATGTAAAATTCGAATGGACTGATAGGTGTCAAAAGAGTTTTGATCAATTGAAGGCCATATTAACGGAAGCTCCAGTACTCGTTCAGCCAGAGTCGGGAAAGGAATTCGTTATTTATAGTGATGCCTCACTTAATGGGCTCGGATGTGTATTGATGCAGGAGGGCAAAGCGGTAGCTTATGCCTCGAGACAATTAAAACCGCATGAGAGGAACTATCCGACACACGACCTTGAATTAGCTGCCATAGTCTTCGCTTTGAAGATATGGCGTCACTACCTTTTTGGTGAAAGATGCCATATCTATTCGGATCACAAAAGTCTAAAGTATTTAATGACACAAAAGGATCTAAAGGCGATGGTTAGAATTATTGAAAGACTATGAGCTCGTGATCGATTATCACCCGGGAAAGGCTAATGTGGTAGCTGATGCACTTAGTCGCAAATCATTATTTGCTCTTCGTGCAATGAACGCTGATTTAGCTATAACTGATGATGGGGTGATCATTACAGAATTAAAGGCGAGACCGTCATTTGTGTCACAGATCCGAGAAGCCCAGGAGCTTGATGATGATTTAAAGGCAAAAAGGAGTCGTAGTAATTCTGAGGCGAATTCAAATTTTCAGATAGATGCTGAAGGATGTTTGCGGTTCAAGAATCAAATGTGTATACCTAAGAAAGCTGATTTAATTTGAATGATTTGTGATGAAGCTCATAGTGGTAGATTGACGGTTCACCCGGGTAGCACAAAGATGTATAACGACTTAAAACAACATTGTTGGTGGCACGGTATGAAACGAGACATCTCGAATTATGTATCGAAGTGTTTGATATGTCAACAAGTGAAAGCTGAGCATCAAGTACCATCGGGACTTCTTCAACTGATTTTGATACCTGAGTAGAAATGGGACCGAGTCACCATGGATTTTGTGTCGGGATTGCCTCTGACGCCGAGCAAGAAAGATTCGATCTGGGTTATTGTGGATAGATTGACAAAATCGGCTCATTTCATCCCCGTGCGTACGGATTTTTCACTTGATAAATCGGCTGAATTGTATGTATCTCAGATCGTACGGTTGCACGGGGTACCCATTTCTATTATTTCAAATAGAGACCCAAGGTTTACATCGCGGTTTTGGAAGAAGCTACAAGATGCTTTGGGTACTAAGCTACACTTTAGTACCGCTTTTCACCCTCAGTCGGATGGACAATCTGAGCGTATTATTCAAATACTCGAGGACATGTTAAGATGTTGCGTTCTTGAATTTGAGGGTACGTGGGATCGATTTTTGTCTCTGATCGAATTTGCTTATAACAACAGCTTTGAATCGTGCATCAAAATGGCACCTTACGAAGCTTTGTATGGTCGTAAGTGTCGACTCGTTGTAATGGATCAATTAGGGAAAATAAGATCCATGGGGTCGATTTGGTTAAAGAAACCGAGCAGAAAGTGGCAATAATTCGTGATAGTTTGAAAGCGGCATCTGATCGTCAGAAGTCTTATGCTGATTTAAAACGCAAAGACATTGAGTTCCAGATAGGTGATCGAGTGTTCCTAAAAGTATCACCGTGGAAAAAGCTAATGAGATTTGGTCGAAAAGGAAAGCTGAGTCCACGATTCATTGGGCCGTATGAAGTTATTGAGCGGATTGGACCGGTTGCTTATAAACTTAGGTTACGTTCTAAGTTGGACAAAATTCACAATGTCTTTCATGTATCGATACTTCGGCGATACCGATCTGACCCTTCTCATGTGATCGATCATTCAGAAATTGAAATCCAGCCCAATTTAACGTATGAGGAGGAACCAATTCGTATCTTGACTCGTGAAGTGAAAGAACTGCGACATAAAAAGATACCATTGGTTAAAGTGTTTTGGTGTAAGCACGGAATCGAGGAAGCTACTTGGGAAACTGAAGAATCAAAGAAAGAACGTTACCCGCACCTATTCATGGGTAAGATTTTCGGGGACAAAAATTTCTAAAAAGGGGGGGTAGTTGTAACAACCCGATTACGACCCAAATTCGAATAGTGGTTTCGAGACCACGAATCCGAATAAGGGAGATGTTTTATTATTATTTTAATATTTATGTGGTGTGTTTGTGCATGTGTTTTAATATTGTAGATTAATTTGAGTGTTTGATGGATTATTTAAGGTTAAGGATCAAAATGGAATAAGCATAAAAGATAGCTATTATAGGATTGGGAGGACATAATTGAGTTATTCTTTTGCATGAAAGTATTTGTATGGTAAATTGCCCTAAAATAAAGGGAGTGGACGGCATCATGATGATTTCTTAGTTATTTTATTCATTAATTTAGTTAGTGGGGTGATATTAGTATTTTATATGATTAAATAAATGAAATATCATAAAAAGATAAAAGAAAATGTGTCATCTTTCATCTTTGTTTGCTTCTTGCCGAAACTCAACAAGAAAAAAAGAGAAGAAAATTTCTGCTCTTCACATTCGGTCAATGCATGCTACATTGAGGTTGGTAATTGAGTTTAACTTCTTGAAATTTTTGCATTTTTGAGTTAGTTAGCTTAATTACTATCAAGCCCATGTGAGAATTTTTGAGTATGGAGCATGATAGGGATTCGACCATGGATGGAAAAAAATCTTGTTTTGTTGAGTTGGATGTTAAAAATGGTATGCATGTGTATGAGATTAGTATATTTTGAATAGGAGATTTTGAAGAAATGGAGATGAGGATTTAATCAAGAAAACTTAAAGTGGAGAGTATAAAATGTGGAATAAGTGAACGGTATAGAATGGTAATAGAGAAAGGAAAATTCGATCCCTATAGAATTGATTCGAATTATGTATATATATAGTATTTTAAGCATTTGGAGACTAAATTGTAAAACGGGTAAATTCTTGGGATAGAATAGAAATTCGCAAATTGGGCTAGGGTCAAATTGAAATATATATATATATATATATATATAGGCTAGGGAGCTCAAGGGAGAAATCGGCTTTAGACTATTATTTCATAAATGGACATGTTTTGAATGAGTATCAATTTTGTATAAATGTTAATATTTAAATCATCAAGGATGTATTAATCTATTGTCCTTAATCCAATTGTGGTTATATTGAATAGAAATGTATTGAATAAGTTTAAATTGAAATTTTTAGATCAAGTCCCTAAGGAGAAAGGGTTGGATAAAGGAAAGGCTAGGTTGGACGAGTGATCGGGAGTACTATCCATTCCATTCGAGGTAAGATTTATGCGAATTAGGTTAAATTGAATCTATTTTATAGATTAGATCCTTATTTAATAGAGAAAGCGGTATGTTACTTTTCATTATGGATTTCATGAACTTTGTTTGTTCAAATTGATCGAATATGAGATTGTGTATAGTTTGGGGATGATTGTATGAATAGGACACCTTGACATTGATAATGTAACATACGTATGTGAGAGATTAATTTGAAAAAAAAAAATGATAGATTTCTTTTTATATGCATTGGTCGATTTAATATATGCTTAGTACTTGGCCGAATGGGTGAAATATGAGATGGAAATTATCAATGGTGTATGATGGTGTATGTTGTTACATGTAATGCATTAGATTGATTTCCATTCGTATATGTGTGGAAGTAATGAATAATAGCTTGTGAAAGACCCAAACTAAGTTATGTAAAATAATAAGTAACTACTCTGTGTGAAGCGATACGTTACGGGGCGTGTTAAGTAACGGCTCTATGTGAGCGATACGTTACGAGAAATAATAAATGTAACGGCTCTGTGAGCAATACGTTACGGGGCGTGTTAAATAACGGCTCTATGTGAGCGATCGTTACGAGAAATAATAAGTAACGGCTCTATGTGAGAGATACGTTACGAGACGTGTTAAGTAACGGCTCTATGTGAGCGATACGTTACGAGAAATAATAAGTAACGGCTCTGTGTGCGATACGTTACGAGGCGTGTTAAATAACTGACTCTATGTGAGCGATACGTTACTAAGGCTTACTTAAAAGGTAAGTAGAAATTTTAAAAGAAAATCAATCATGTCTACTAATGTTCGTATGTATGCTATCGATTAGGTGATGGTGATATATGAGGATGATATAAGTATGTAATGGTAAATGCAATCGATTTTCTATATGTTGTATTCCCCTTTTATTTTGAATATACCTACTGCCGATAAATTGCTTAAATCTTACTAAGCTTGGAGAGTTTACTTTGTTTGCGGTTGTTCTAAATCTGTAGATTTCAGCCTTCAGCTAGAAGCTCACACTCGGGGATCCCGTCAGAATCAATCGCATTATCGCCCTCTTTTGGTATCATTATTAGTCAAGAATTTCTTGAAATTTGGCATGTATAAGCTTGACCTCTCTTTTGAGTTTGTTTTGGGGATTGAATGAATGTATATAAGTACGTATAAGTTGCTTTGGAATGGCTAAAGTATGTCATTTTGTTTTATGCAAATTAGCCATAATAAAAGTATCATGCATATATGCTAGTTATGATAGTGGTATTCAATATGAATGAAGTTTGATGAGGTCTAATAATTTGT
Organism: Gossypium rotundifolium; assembly: GCA_025506655.1. Taxonomy (NCBI): domain Eukaryota; kingdom Viridiplantae; phylum Streptophyta; class Magnoliopsida; order Malvales; family Malvaceae; genus Gossypium; species Gossypium rotundifolium. The sequence goes on from CP106726.1 coordinate 13,311,386, forward strand.
ATAATTGTGAATGGTATGAGCATAATTTGATGATTTTGAATTTGAGTAATGAATGATGAATAGATCAATTGCATATTATGAAAGTTGTATGTATATATGATAGAAATACAACCGAATGGCATGAAAAAAAAATTTGTTGTAAATTAGTCTTATCTTGGAATGAATCTGTTTGTGGGTGTTACAAATACTATCCTTGGTCATATATTAATCCACATTTAATAAAGTCCAACAAATGTTATATGCATAATTAAGTAAAAGTATCTCAATATTTAATCAACTCATATATTTTAATCAACTCAGAAATTATTTTTATTTTAAAATATTAATTAATTCAATCATTTTCTCAATCGAGTTAAATATTTGAGGTTTAAATTTATTATTATGCAAATTATGAAAAGGTCATCATTAATGATTTAATGAGCGTGACCAAAATATTAAAATTTGGTAACGTGACTAAAATAGACATCACC